>JALPQI010007208.1:0-53685 GCA_025490895.1 Thaumatotibia leucotreta | reverse complement strand
AAATCGGTACAGTCGTGCAAAAAATTAATGCATTTTTCTTTGCAAGCATTAGTAAAAATCGCAAGGAAGATTGTAAAAGTTAAAGGAAAGCACAACTATTAATTAATTTCGCCAAATTTATATTTGTTTGTGGTCCCTCAGTTCACACACTATGAGTTAACAAAATAATCAAAATCTCCTAAAATATAAACGTTATTAAAAGGTTTGTCGTACTGAGGTTTAGTTAAAAAACTTGACTACATAAATATATATTTTAACGTGGATTGATGGCGTACAATATAAAATAAATTGCTTTTTAACATTTCCTTAGCAAAGCGTTCATTAGGGTGACCACACAATGAAAAGCGTTTACTAACGTGACGTGCCTCATTTTTAAATTCAACTTTTTAAATTTGCTTACTAATATCAAATGGACCAAGGAAAAACTGCATACAGCCAATTACATTTTAGATTCTGTAGGTAAGCAAAATTACGAAATTAAAAACAAACTAAGTTTATGGTATTAGGTTTGGTGCGGTAAAACATGTAGCTCGAATATACTTTTCCTGCGTATTATATTTAAAAAATAAAAAGGCGGCAAATTAACTTGAATTTATGTGTTTGGTTTGTTATTGCTGTCTTTGTAAATTAGCATTGTGTTGCAATGGATTTGTTATTTATACTCCTATTTTCCGGGTTGTTGATCTGGTAAGTACCTCCATTAAGCAGCATTATATTCTAATAGTATGGTTGGTCAGGTTTACCATCATTTGCTAAACAACTTTTCTGAAATAACTATTTAATAAACAACGATTCACAAACCTGTCATTTCCAATGAGCATTTTATTATTTTATAAATAACTTCCTACATGACAAATTGTCCTACATATATTACTAGCTTATACGCGCGACTTCCTCTGCGTTAAATCTTAAGAAATAAAATGTATATGCCTATGACCTTATTAAATTGAATCTAAATCCGTTTAGCGGTTTAGGCGTGAAGAGGTAACAGAGGGATCGCTCACTAATATTTCAAGTTAGGGTGAGCAAGTGGCCTAATTTTCCTTAAATCGCGGATTCGACGGGATTAATGCCTTCTAGGGAGTAATGAAAATACGTACTGTATTACTCCCGCCTATTTTTATGTACATATTTATTCGAAATGAAAAGCACTAGGTGCCTTTCGCCCTTGCTCCCTACTACCCGTAATGTGTAAGCAATACTTTTCATGTGTAATAAAATCGCTCATTATTACACATGAAAAGTATTGTTTACGTTGACTGAAACACCCATTGCTCATTCGAACTATTGCCGCTCTTACTACTAAAAACTAATAGACTTACCACCTACTATAAAACATTATTGTATAATTGTGCATGGCCAAACATTAATTTTATTTAATCAATGACATAAGCCCGCTGTTAATAAAAATACTTTTTAAATAAATAACTAGTTTAATGTGGCCTTTATTATATTTGTCAACATATTTTTTTAAATATTTTTTTTTAGTCTTTAAGACAGCGCAGGGTTTAAGCAAGGACGTAAGAAGAGTAGCCGGACAGATCAAACACATTAAAGAGCGATTAATCCCTAGAAAGGCATTAATCCTGTGTTAATCCGCCATTTAAGGAAAAATAACCCACTTGCGCACCCGAACTTGAAATATTAGTGAGCGATCCCTCCGTTACCTCTTCACGCTTAAACCGCTAAACGGATTTAGATGAAATTTAATAAGGTCATAGGCATATACATTTATTATTTCTAAAGATTTAACGCAGAGGAAGTCACGCGTATAAGCTAGTAATATATGTAGGACAATTTGTCATGTAGGAAGTTATTTTTAAAATCATAAAATGATCATTGGAAATGACAGGTTTGTGAATCGTTGTTTGTTAAATAGTTATTTCAGAAAAATTGTTTAGCAAAATTTGCTCTCATTTAACGATGGTAAACCTGACCAACCATACTATTAGAATATAATGCTGCTTAATGGAGATACTTACCAGATCAACAACCCGGAAAATAGGAGTATAAATAACAAATCCATTGCAACACAATGCTAATTTGCAAATACAGCAATAACATACCAAACACATAAATTCAAGTTAATTTGCCGCCTTTTTATTTTTTAAACATAATACGCAGGAAAAGTATATTCGAGCTACATGTTTTACCGCACCAAACCTGATACCATAAACTTAGTTTGTTTTTAATTTCGTAATTTTGCTTACCTACAGAATCTAAAATGTAATTGGCTGTATGCAGTTTTTCCTTGGTCCATTTGATATTAGTAAGCAAATTTAAAAAGTTGAATTTAAAAATGAGGCACGTCACGTTAGTAAACGCTTTTCATTGTGTGGTCACCCTAATGAACGCTTTGGTAAGGAAATGTTAAAAAACAATTTATTTTATATTGTACGCCATCAATCCACGTTAAAATATATATTTATGTAGTCAAGCTTTTTAACTAAACCTCAGTACGACAAACCTTTTAGTAACGTTTATATTTTAGGAGATTTTGATTATTTTGTTAACTCATAGTGTGTGAACTGAGGGACCACAAACAAATATAAATTTGGCGAAATTAATTAATAGTTGTGCTTTCCTTTAACTTTTACAATCTTCCTTGCGATTTTTACTAATGCTTGCAAAGAAAAATGCATTAATTTTTTGCACGACTGTACCGATTTATTAGTTAATATATGTGGTCCCTCAGGGACCAAAAAAGGAAGACTTTTTAGTGTATAATCATTGCCAAATTACGTTTCGGTCATTACGAATGCGTTTAAATATGTTTTTACTAAATCTATAACATTAAAATAAGCCAGCATATTAAACACTTGCCCAGAAATGTAAGGTTCAGTGTGTGAACTGAGGGACCACACGTTTGGCTGTATAACTTTTTAGTGAATTCTTTACAAATTCCAAGATTTCTCTACAAAATAATTCTCTGCTACTACTAAATTTTCACGAAACACCATCATACCAACCACCATTAAAATATAAGTGGTCCCTCAGTCCACACGCACACCGTTTTCATAGTTTTATTTCATGAGTAATCCTCGCGGTAACCGAAGAAAATATAGTAATTTATCCTTCTATTTACTAGAATGTATTTCTATTGTCAAATTTTTCATTTCAACCTTCCATTTTTTGGAGAGAAGACTCATTGAAACTTAACGTTTCACGGAAAGCTTTGAATTTCTGTCTCAATTAATTTCAGTGACTTCAGTACGATGGATACTGAAGCTTATAGTGACAGCTATATTATTAGTAATGATATCGACCATTTCCGTCAAAATGCACTAATTCTGTTATTTATATTTATTTTCTACTGTTAGTATCAGTATAATATCACAGCCGGGCGCTTGCATTCACGAGAACATAACATATTTGAAACAAAACGCATGGAACAAAACTTAAAAGGAAAAAGTAGGAACGGGTCATAAACAGCCGCTGTCGACCTCCTGACATCGCTGGCCTGAATATTTATGAGGTTTTCATGCAACATATATTGAAATAAAATAAAAAAAAATTCATAGCGCACTGGCTGCATAGGATGGACAGACGTGTGATTGATTCCGTTATTGACGTACCATTGCTCTGCACATATTTTGACTCAAAATTATGAAACATTTTAATAATTAAATTATTTTCAAATTACTTGTTTTAAAGCATGCGTATCTATACAATCTTTCAACCGTCAGTAAAAAAAAGATAAACAAATATGGCTGACCTTTCGCAGTATTTGAAGTCTTTGACAAATATTGTGAAACACATCCACAGATATACTTTTAGGTTAATACTGATAAATATCGATATATTATGTCAACAAATAATGTATGTTAACTTTAAGTTTAAAGTTTTAAGTAGGCGATAAAACCAAGATTGTGTTCTGAAAGTGCGTGATTATGAAATAATTCAAGTTAGCAGGTTTATTTACTTTTTCACTTTCAACTGAAAACAGGTACTTCCTTCATTATAAACAAATAAATAATAAAAAAATATCTTGGGACATCTTACACAAATCGACCTAGTCCCACGGTAAGCTTAATCAAGGCTTGTGATGTGGGTACCAGGCGACGACATAATTATATAATAGATAGATACTTAAATACATAGATAGCCATGACCATGACGAGACAACATGACGTAAATAATATAATTTTATATCGTCACGAAGGCAAACAAGCAAAGTCTTATCTGATATTAGCAGCTACCGTATCGTGATGCATGTACCGATGTATGATCTACAGATAAAGGGACCAGACTATCCCCCCTTCACTGGCACAATGTGTCATTTTTGACCCCCCTAGCAACTTTACTCAGCACACACTATGAGTATGAACACAACACTATGAGTATGTTCTCGTATTAAGAGTATTTGGCTGATTTTCTGAAAGTGGGCACTTTCCTATTCTTCGAAATCCAAATTTAACTGAGATATATAACGTTTGCTGAACATGCTCTAATACCACACTAAGCGATACGACACTCGCAGTGTTCATACAACCTCTCTAAAATAACAGTACAATGAGGCAGGTCGAAATAGGATAGTGAACTTCTGCGCCACAAATATCTACCGATTATGTGCTGAAAGGCCGTGTATGGAGATGTTATGTCGAAACATTGCATTGGGAGGATTTAGCATGAAATTCGGGTCAGAGGACCGCCTCTATATAAGGATAACAAATAAATAAATACATACCGATGTATTTATTTATTTGTTATCCTTATATCAATATCAGGCAACCAACTAACAGACAAACTACTTAGGTTAGAATAGAATAGACATAGGTAATTATACATTTTATTTATGGTGACATTCCGTTCATAAATAGTGGTATTTATTACGCAAGGAGCTTTCATTATAAAAAAAACATTCAACTAAGAATAATAATAAACATATTCTACTTGTAAAGTAAATCGAAAGTTTATACTCAAGTTTGTGTTTGCAAGGCAACCACTGTATTTCCTTGGTACTTTGCAAATCGTAGGAAGATTTGCTCTAGACTAGTTTGTGAAATTGTATAATCCTCGACATCGTGACTTTGTCGACAACGTTCCATTATGGTGAACATTTTGGACCACGCGACGGTTTGGTCTGGTAAGTAGTACGTGAGGAGACCTTGATATTCTTCACTGTAACAAAGATATAAAAGATTTCACATTAATGTCACACAAATATATACTATGAAACTAGTAGTAAAAACGTTTATCTATCCGATCAAGCTCAAAATCATTTTCCTTAAGTCTTTATGAAGCGTCACATTTATTATTTGTAAATTATTATGACTCTGTTAAACGTTTCTTAATTTTCAATAAATTATACGCTCATATTAATAACATACACCTACTGTATACAAAATATCTCATCTCATTTATCTGTAACACTTACATCAAACTGGGGGTGGTGAAATTTGTCTCTATGAACCGTTTGACTGCTTCTGTTCCTTGTGCGTCTGATGTAGAATTTGTTCTTACTTCAACCATTTTCATTTTGATTTTCAAAGTGAAACCTGAAAGACAATTGGTTATATTTAAAAAAAGTACGTGTATTGTGGTAAAGCTTCACACCTGTCAAGTGTAGTTGAATTGTTATAGTTGATGGTACGATCGAGGAATTTAATTTCCTACCCATTTCGTACCTTGTCATAGTAGCTATAATATGACAGTCCTAGCAGCTTTCATATTGATTGTCACTGTGACAAGGTACGAAATGGGTAGGAAATTAAATTCCTCGACTGTATCATAGTTATAATGATAAACATACAGTCGAATTCAGAACCTCCTCCTTTTTAAAGGGTTTTATTTTGAAGTCGGTTGAAAAAGGAAAAAATACTTTAGGCAGAATTTTGTTTTGGTCAAGTGCACTTGGTTCTAAATTCTAATGTTTTACCAATCGTCTATGTTCCCTGATCGTTCTGCAATATGGATCGGTACTTTGCTAACTAATCGAAATTCGTAAGTAAGCTCATTAGCTTACAAAACAAATCGAATTCTTTTTTAATATTAGATGTCATATATGTACCAAAGAAAAAATACCGATGTTTACTACGCCGGGGGTGGAATTTAACCCCACGTTCTGAGCTTTCGCGGCTGATGCTTAAACCACTCGGCCACTCCAGCAAATCGAAATCCGGCGATCCCGAATTATTTTATTTGCGAATACGTACACATTAAAATAATACAATTTTTACACATTATTGTAACTATCACCTTGAGAGAACTTGTTTTTCAAGTGTTGCGGAGTGCCCAAGCATTGGAAGCTTCCATGGGCCATGATGGTGAGCCGAGAGCAGAGCGCCTCGCACTCTTCCATACTGTGCGATGTCAGCACGACGCCGCAACCCGCCTGACGTGCGTTTCGGATAGCACGCCAAACCTATTTATTGACACAACAGTATGCTTAGCACATGATTGGTGTGATCTGCGAGGTAAAAGCCTCCCCTCTTTTCCTCCAATAGTCCCTATCAAGCGCCATTTTCCTCCACTACCCGCCATATAATAATGCGTATAAAAGACGGACGGGTTGTCTACCTCGCGGCGACATTTATTGTTGCACCAATTTGTTAAGCCTACAGGTTAATTTTGTCAGCTGGTAATAATAGTATGATCGTATAATGCAGTGTTTTTCAAACTTTTTGGTGTCACGGCCCTTTTAGCCACTCAATTTTTTTCGCGACCCCCCATACCTCGTTTCTACGCCAAATACCTATAAGTAGTACAAATTCCTATAACAAGTATAACGAATTTGGAACGCACCTTTCTTTCATTCACTCAGTTTACATATTATTCGTTTTAGAACGCACCCTATAGGTATTTATTTATATGGGTAGGCAGATTCTGTTCATCAACCTACCCATCATTTTTCTTATCACGGGAGTGTAGTAGTATGCAGTTTGATTCTTTCCGTTGCATGGCTAATAAAATCATCCAAGAAATATCTTCAGATGTCTCCGTGAACATAGAAATTCATATTCTTGTTATGGTGGAGAGCTTGCAAAGTTTAAAAAATCAACTCTTAAGTTATTTCTAAACAAAACATTGATTCGTGATGGAAAAAGTTGAATATTGAATCATTTTTTTGAATAAGTCCATTGAGCTGGCTGATCTAAATGCCCCGGTGAAATAAACACTCTTGGAACTTGCATCTGATAGAATGCTTAAGTTGGAGTTCGTATCTATTACAATTGGTGCGTTCTGGGTAAGAAGAATGACAGAATATCCAAATTTAGCAAAAGAGGCCCTTAAAGTTTTGTTCCCATTTGCTACAATTGCTACTTCATATTTATCCGAGCTGACGTTTTCAACAATGGTGGCATAAAAACAAAAAAAGGGAATAGATTAAATTTAAAAAATGATTTAATTGTCAGCGTGTCGCGACAGGAACCTTGGTTTGACAAATTAGTCAAAATGAAGCAAGCTCATTCTTCACACTAAATTGTCGTCCTACCTAATTATAAAATAAATACAATTTATCTTAAATTATGGTTTTATAAACGATAATTAATTTTAAAAACCTTCGATAATTTAACTTAGGAAAAATCAAATCAGGCTGTCATAAGTCTCTTAAAGCTGAACTTCGTCGCGACCCCCCTGGATAAGTGCCGCGACCCCCCTCCACAGTTTGAAAAACACTGGTATAATGTAACATCACTTTCAATTTCATTTCACTTATTCCAAGCATTCCAGCGTTAACACTAAAAATTCTGGCAAACACACATGGCAGTTTTACTGCGAAAAAGTGTATTTGGAGGTTAGAATATTTGTTTACTAAATATGGCAACTAAGGATGAATACGCTGTACTATTATAATATGTTTCTCAATAACCTGTCGTTTAGCCGCGGGGTCTACTCCAGTTGTAGGCTCGTCGACGAATACCAGCCTCGTTATACTCAGCAACGATATAGCTGTGCTAAGCTTTCTCTTATTGCCCCCTGAGAACTGGTCTACCTGAAATCACATTTCATTTAGTTCTAGCAAATGTTTCGAGATTTACTTCCTACTTTTAATTGCAAGTCGTCTTGTCTGAGCTCAGAGCGCACAGCCTACCCTGACCAGCAGTGAATCCTAATCCTTACCCTCTTGTCCAAGTGCTGGCTGAAACCGAGCGAGTCTGCGAGCATGTTCACTCGCCTGGATGCGTACTGGCTCGACAGTCCGCGCAACATGGAGAACAGCCGTAACGTCTCCCGCCCCGTGAGCTCACCGAATACTGCGTCGAATTGCGGGCAGTAGCCTGTGTCAAACGAAATATTCATCGTCATCCTCACATCAGCCGAACGATGCTGAATATAGACCTCCCCCAAAGATTTCCATAATGACCGGTCCTGTGCCACCCGCATAAAGAGGACTCCTGCGACCTTCACCAGGTTCCGCCACCTTTCCGCAGCAATGGCGATCGGCCAATCAAAATATGGTCATCTTTCAAATAAAACTATATAAAACGGTTTAGCTCCATCTAGTAAGCTCCTTCAGGAAAACGATTAGTGATCTTTCCCATGAACAACACACGGTTGTCCGCATAAACGATAGGGCAGTGTAGAAACTGAGCGACTGAACTTGGAACACCGTTGACATCAAACAAGTTTTGTGAGCGCCAAACATCAGGTGAATCAGGCAGTATACAGGTAAATTTAAAAGTTTAAACGAATTTATATAAACGGCGAGTACCTCACTCACCTTCGATTCGCTGACGATATAGTAGTCTTGGCTGAGACCTTGGAGGACTTGAGTACTATGCTCGTTGACCTCAGTAAAGCCTCCGAGCGAGTTGGTCTTAGGATGAACATGGATAAGACCAAAATCATGTCGAATTCCCATGTAGCACCAACTCCCGTAATAATCGGAGACTTTACACTCGAAGTTGTAGACGAATATATATACCTAGGACAAACTATCCAGTTAGGTAGGTCCAACTTCGAGAAAGAGGTCAATCGTCGAATCCGACTCGGTTGGGCAGCATTCGGGAAGCTACGACACATATTTTCGTCCAATATTCCGCAGTGTTTGAAGACGAAAGTCTTTAATCAGTGTGTGTTGCCAGTGATAACATACGGTACTGAAACGTGGCCGCTTACAATGGGCCTCATAAGAAGGCTCAAAGTCACCCAAAGGGCAATGGAGAGGGCTATGCTAGGAGTCTCTCTGCGTGATCGAATTAAAAATGAGACCATCCGCAGCAGAACCAAAGTAACCGAAATAGCTCTCCGAATCGCTAAACTGAAGTGGCAGTGGGCGGGGCACATTGCGCGTAGAACCGATGGCCGTTGGGGCGAGAAGGTTCTTGAGTGGCGGCCACGTACCGGAAGACGTAGCGTGGGTAGGCCCCCCACAAGGTGGACCGATGACCTGGTGAAGGTCGCAGGAGTCCGCTGGATGCGGGTGGCGCAGGACCGGTCATTGTGGCAATCTTTGGGGGAGGCTTATGTTCAGCAGTGGACGTCTTTCGGCTGATGTGATGAACGAATTTATATTGTGTGTTGCCTTGTCATGCCAACATATCTATTTACAAGCCTTTTGACTACCACTCATTTCTGTCACTTATAATGTGATAAGTACACAGGTCGATTTATAAGAGTTGGCCCGAATGTCGATCCATATTTAAAAAGAACATATATATTTAAAGAATATCTTAATCTTACCTATATTTTTATGCACAGATGTGATGTCAGTCTTAACGGAATATCCATTGACAAAAGCATCTCCACTAGAGACAGACTCGTCGCCCATTAGCATTTTGAAAGTGGTCGTTTTACCAGCCCCGTTTACACCTAGCAGTCCGAATACTTCGGCATTAGCCACACCTGCAAATTTTAGGGTATTCTACATACACAATGATAAGTTTGATCAAATTTGGTAAACATACCTAAGACTTATGCCAATCGTCAGTAGAATCTACAAAAAAATAAACAAACCTAAAAACTTGCATTACTCCATAATCACGCACTTCTTGAACACAATCTTGGTCTTATTACGAATTTAAAATCTTAAGCCTTGAGTGAACATACGAGTACATACATTTTTAGTTTAAATTATTGATATTTATTTAAAATAATATATCTGCGAACGTGTTTCACGATATGTGTTAAAGACGTCAAATGCTGTGAAAAGTCAGCCATATTTGTTTACGTTTTTTTTAGATTCTTCTGACGATTGGTATACCTACATAGTTTATTATATTTATAATTTGAAATAATTACACTTACTAAATGAAACTTGGTTGACAGCCAGATGTTTTCCATAGTACTTTGACAGATTCTTTGCTACCAAATTATGTTCTGACATGTTGGCCTTCCCAATTCGCTCAACATGTTTTATCTCGGCTACTACATCGTCGTCCAATGCGCTCTCGTTTCGAGCTGGAGGGTTTTTTGTCCGGTAAAATATCTATGAAGCAATTAGAAACGAACACCTACAGTAAGTATCATATTACATTGGTGTACTTAATTATCACCTGTCAAACGACATCCTGATATTTTACTTGAGACATCAATAGCCTGCAGGATTATGTACCCAATTCATTTTCAATCGAGTGCTAAAGTAGATAACGTTATGTTGTATCTCCGGTACTATCGACAAAATTGAATCTTAACCCAACATAAAACCTTGACATAGTAACGCTGAAAGTGAAATGTACGACATTGCTACAGTTTGATTTATAACGCTATATTGACATGATTCTACGGTGGAACAGAATTCAATTATATCGATAGTACCTTGTTAAAAACATTGTATTCGATGCACATAAATAAAATCCATAAAACCACGCCGGATCCTAGCATAGCCGTGAGGTAGCGCAGGATGCCGGGCTCTTCCCAATCGAAGAGCGAGTTGTCGTTCACTGAAAAAGAAAATAAAGTTAAGGTAAGCGCCTAGATCATCGCCCGAGATAATAAACTCATAATATTATATTTTATCCTGAAATTTTTCGATTTATTTATTTTTAGTTATATTATTTGACTGTATTTTTTAGACATATGTATTTGAAATCCTTTTAGAATAAATATTTAAACTATTTCCTGAAATTATAATCATCATTATCATCATCATTTCAGCCATAAGACGTCCACTGCTGAGATGAGAACCGGGAGTGGATTTTGGTGAACTTGAAGATATCCTCGTTAGGTAGGCAAAATTTAATTCTCACTCCATGAACAAGACATCGTCATCCTATTTACGACAATCTAGAATGCCTGACACCAATGCAGCTCAGATCGATTCACGGAAGCTTGCACAGAATAATTAAATTATTTAAAGAATGTTAGCACATAACTATGTGGGTCATCGTCAGATTTAGGTTATAGTCTTTTCTGTGGGCAAACTTAAAGTTAAGGAATTCATGTTCTTATTTTGGTACCTGCAGCTAGGTTTGTAACCTAGGGGGTAGGGTTGTATCAATATGTAATAAAATAATAGGTAAATAGCTATTTGTTATACAAGGGGGCAAAGTTGTTGTTTAACTGTCGTTCCAATATTGAAACCTGAGCTTGCGAGAGATTCCGAAATTGAGCCACGAGCGTAGCGAGTGGTTCCAAAACTGGAATCTTGAGCATTGCGAAGATCTAAAGGAACGAGAGTTGAACAAACGTTGCCATAAGACGTCAAGTGTAATACAACTTTCTTCCCCTCACTAACGCGAGGAAATATGATTACAAATCTCATCCAAATGTAAATTAACTTAAAAAAAAACATTTAAAACTTAATGTCGAAACGTATCGTAGAGTACTGCTACTTAAATATAGGCAATGGCTTACAAAGTCACCAATGAGAATCGACCAAGTTAACATGTGAGCTCCGGTTGCGCATGTTTACTACGGTCATACAGACCCACTTATACTAGGCAATAGTGGGCCATAGGAATCATAAAGTAGGTGCTTAAATATAGCCAATGGCTTACATAGTCACCAATGAGAATTGACCAATTTAACATGTGAGCTACGATTGCGCATGCTTACTACGGTCATACAGATCCATTTATAGGCCAATTAGGCCATAGGAATAAGAGATTACTTTGCCTCACAAGTGAATAAAATGCGTTTTTACCCGCTCGTATTAAAGGGTAAAAGAGCGCTTTACGAGCTAGTGAGGGGAAAATATTTATAAAACCTGTTATTTTTTGCCCACATATCAGTTTTTCCGATCGTTAATGACCCAAGTATATACCCATGCCAGTAAAGTTTAAGGAAAACAATAAATATGCACTGAAACAACTTATGTTAATTAACCTGGAAAATAGTCTGGAAGTAATCTATAAAAAAATGCATTCTATTTCGGATGTAATGGAACAGTTAGTAAACCAGGGCTTACAAACTGTTTTATTAAAGCACATTTTAAGACCCAGTATAAGTTTTTTAGGCTAACATGATCATTTACATTATTAGTAGGTACGACTTAAAACGGGATATTATGCAATGCGAGTTTTAGTTGTGATGTACCCACACACCGTAGCGAATTCGCTTGTTTCGCATAGTATCACAACCACTACCATCGTCCTTATTTGGGTGAATATCTGAGCGTTTCAACCGCCTAATTATGGTGGCAATATTTTCGCCGAAGTTTCTATTCGTTACAATGTGCTACATTGTCATTTGAAGGAGGCACGGTACTTGATACAAATGACAAAGTATAACATTGAGATGTTTAGAAACTTCGGGAAAATTTAAACCACCAAAATTAGGTGATTGAAACGCTCTGATATTCATCTATTTTCACTTAAAAATCTAACACCACTACGACACACGACACTCACGGTATCACCTCGCTTGTTTTTGAGAGCAGCCATTTTTCGATTATTGAAATGACCATACCTGGGATAACTCGGGGCATTTATACGAAAGTGATGTAGCAAAATATTTTATCGACTAAAAATATATCGATGTTACTGTGAATGACAACATCAAAATGTTATTCGGCATAAATAAATATTAGGTACTTACTCTTCAATTAGAATAAAAACTAACTTTAAACGGGTAGTTACGCGTTTATTTTAAAATAGTTTTCAAAATATACAATTAATATTAAAATATCAATATTTAAATTGTCATTTCGATTAAAATGACATCTGCATACTAGTTTTTACTAATTATGACATTGAACCTCTGTACTGTAATCGAGAATGTTCAATAAGCACATCTTTTATTATAATTATATCGACATCTTTTTAATCGATATCAAATCCCTATAACTTGCCCCCAGTTATCCCAGGTATGGAAATGACTTATGAAGACCCAGCCTAGCTAACACTTACAGCAGCATGTAGGGAAGTCGTTGTCACACATCAGCTGCAGGGAGCACTCCTCGATGGGTAACACGCCCGACAGAATTTCACACGTCGACATACACATCCACTTTGTTGTTGCTATGTTAGTCATAAGCCTGGAAATAATTAATTAAGTTATAAAATTATAATACTGTTGCCTATAACAAGAGGGTGTCATTACGCGTTTCCTCCGCGGCGCTACAAGTGCATGGCGCGCTAACCGAAATCGGTATGTGTAGGCTTGTGGTGGTGGTACCGCGTCTAATCGTTTGTCGGCGTTGCCGTCACGTTCTAACAAGTAGGTATACAAGGGCGAAAGTGATGCGTAGCACAATAATTGGATAAAACGGGTTTTTTTTGATTTCGAGGTATACGACTAACAAATGCTTTTATTTAGGTTACAAACACTCATAAATTAAGCCTACATAATGCAACAATAACATCGGGAACCAATTAAGTGCGAATTAATACAATTGGCCCGGCAGCGTTTTACTTAGCCTAGTGACACTTCAGACCCACTATCACTATCACTTTCACTTTTACTGACGACATAGGCCTCGCAGGCTATGGCAGCCGCTTAATATTGGATGGTCCATGTGCTTGTTTGCCACCTAGCCATAGCCTATGGATGCTTGCCATATAATAAATAGTAATTTAAGCACATTTTACTACTTGGAAGCGAACGGTAGACATCCAAATATATATTTTTATACAATTTATAAGATGTAACACTAATGAAATTCATGAGCACTTACATGATGGATCTAACGAGACTATAGAGCGGATAGAACTGCAATATGGAGTCGAGAGTTCTAGCCACCTGTTCTGCGTCGACTAAAGGAATCAGAAGAGCCTCCAAAATCTGCGGAGCAATCTGACCTAAAAATATATTTGGTTATCTTAACACTTTCCGTGGTGTTCTTGTACAATGTTAGTAGGTGCTTATGCATAATCTCCATCAAGCATAGAGTTCTTGGATTAAATTAAGGCGGTCAACGATTTTCCGGCGGAAGATCGACAAAAGTTACATTGATGATAGCGCTCGGTTCACCGATAAATGCCCAGCTCTTTTTAATTATTTGTGTCCCTGAGTCATATCTAACTATGAATCTCTGCAACCAATGTAGGTAAAACGATGTAAGAAACCTGTTTATCCGTATTTGTATCATAGTTAAATAAATAAAATGATACCTAGTACGATTACCTAAAATTTCCCAATCAAACACAGCATTTAAACAGATATATACTACTTGATATATCTACTTGATTAATTTTCTAAGTTCACTCACCAAAAACGATGTTTATGAAATACATAATTACAAAACCCGTTGCCGGCCTTCTGAACAGCAATGACACGAGGTAGTGAAGTGGAAGCATGGCGGCACCGTAGACCATGAAAGCCAAGTAAAGCTGACCTATTGTAAAATAAAATTATTGAACACATACACCACATCATCAGCCTATATCAGTCCACTGCTGGACGAAGGCCTCTCCTTTTAACTATGCGTATTAGGAGGTAAATGCCTATAATCGCCACGCTGGGCATGCGGATTGGCGATCGCAGGTGTGTCCCCTATGAAGACGCTACTGCCCATCATCAATCTTCTATAAAATAATGGTCAGTGATACTTCAATCCCTTCAGCTTTTACGACAACCGAGGAAAGAGTTGGGGTGGTGACAAATGTATTCTGACTGCCGTCATCACATGGGCTAAATTATTTATTAATCTAGTCAATTGAAAACTTGTGTATGTATATTTCAGATTTTACAACCTCTGAGGCTATTAGTTACTTACAGTGTTATAAATTTCAATTACACAACTTACAATACCTGTATTTACTTTTTGCTGTCTTAATAAAGGTTTACAATGGAATTTTAGATCTACGAAACTTTAATAAATAGAACACGCACCTAATTCAGAGGCGGTGCTAAGACCTTGCACTTGAAAAGCTGCAAGAGGGATGACGATTGTCACACATACGATGAGGAACCACAGCCAGTCAAACACCGCGGCGCTGCCCCACATTATAACTGGCTGGATACCGGCGGATTTTTGCAAAAGTTTGGCTCGCAGAATACGTTCCTGTTGAGCACGTTAAATAAATAAATAAATATCTTGGGACATGTTACACAAATCGACCTAAATAGTCCCACGGTAAGCTCGATTAAGGTTTACGATGGGGGTACCGGGCGACGATATAAGTATATAATAGATAGATACATGTTCTCACTGGGATTCAAACCCAGAACCTCTCGCTTCGTAGGCAGGGTCACTACCAAGTACCCAGGCTACGGAGGCTGACATCATTACATATATTAGATTTCGTACTAGGATACATATGTAGTTATTCGTATTTAGAAAACTAATTGAAAACTTCAAAATAATAATCAAATTAGAAAAAAAATAAAATAAGTAAAAAAAGTTTTAAGTTAAACGGTTTTTATTGCACCAAAAACTAGAAAATAAAAATTAGTTATAACTAACCGTAGATGTTACTTTCTGTAGATTACTCACGTGAAACTATTATCACTGTAGTCTTCCTAAGTCGGATGCTGAAAGCCACGTTTAGCCTCTATGTCAGTGGATTAAGCGTTACCTAATCGGAAACTTTTACCAAACTGAAATAAAAACGTGGGGCGTAAGCAATTGTGATTAAGTCACTGTAGTTATTTAGGAACACACATAGAAATCAAGACAGCAATAGTGTTTTAAGTTTTGTTCTGGCCTTGATAAAAGCTATTGACCTCTATAGAAGTGATTGAACAGATGGATGATTAATTGCAAAATTAAAGCTACAATTACATATTTTCAACTTGTATGTTTCTTTATAATAACGCCCCACGTTTTTATTTTAGTTTGGTAAAAGTTTCCGATTAGGTAACGCTTAATCCACTGACATAGAGGCTAAACGTGGCTTTCAGCATCCGACTTAGGAAGACTACAGTGATAATAGTTTCACGTGAGTAATCTACAGAAAGTAACATCTACGGTTAGTTATAACTAATTTTTATTTTCTAGTTTTTGGTGCAATAAAAACCGTTTAACTTAAAACTTTTTTTACTTATTTTATTTTCAAGTTTTTAGTGCAATTGTTAAGTTAATTTCCGATAATATACCTACTTATTCTAGATCAAAGATGTTGTTTGTAATATGTAATACAATTATGCATGCTAAGTAGCGTTTTTACTCTACTTAGAATGCATCATCACGAATCACGACACATATGTAAACGTAATGGACATTATTTTATGTGTGACGGGAGGCGAATCCCTGCTGAATACATATTTTTAGAAATCCGACACTGAAAAAATGTAATTAAATATCTCGATCGACAAATGAAAACCAAAGGCTAGTGGGCGTGGTTAATGTAAGCTTGAATGCCCGAAGTGTCTCAAATGGATGTTATTCATACAATAAGTACCTTAGATAACAGAGATCTGACAATAAAGAATATATCAATCAATTTAGTTTACTGAGAAAATCAAGTTTAAATTTTTATATTGTACACATTATACAAGTCGAATTTCGAGACTATAAAATATAAACTCATTATTTCAGTCGACCTACCGGAGGACCGCAGGTCTGACGGAAAGTCCGACCCGAACCGAGGGCCATAAGGGTCAATCCATGCAATATATCAACCGGAGGGCCATAGGCCCGACGGCACTATGGCACGCACTACGTGAATCCGAGAGACTCACACTCTCTGTCTATCAACTGGAGGACCGCAGGTCCAAATGCACGTCCTACGCAAACCACCTGCACTGTCAGCCTATCAACCGGAGGGCCGCAAGCCCGACGCACGCTCTACGCGAACCCCGAGGGGTATACTCATACTCTCAGTCTCATCAACCGGATGACTGCAAGTCCAACGGCTCGCCCTACGCGAACCACTCACGCTGTCACTCTATCAGCTGGAGGGCCGCAGGCCCGACGGCTCGCCCTACGCGAACCACTCAAGCTGTGAGTCTATCAGCCAGAGAGCCGCAGGCCCGACGGCTCCCCCTACGCGATCCACTCACGCTGTCATTCTATCAGCTGGAGGGCCGCAGGCCCGACGGCCCGCCCTACGCGATTCACTCACGCTGTCACTCTATCAGCTGGAGGGCCGCAGGCCCGACGGCCCGCCCTACGCGATTCACTCACGCTGTCACTCTATCAGCTGGAGGGCCGCAGGCCCGACGGCCCGCCCTACGCGAACCACTCACGCTGTCACTCTATCAGCTGGAGGGCCGCAGGCCCGACGGCCCGCTCTACGCAAACCACTCACGCTATCACTCTATCAGCTGGAGGGCCGCAGGCCCGACGGCTCGAGCTACGCGATCCACTGACGCTGTCACTCTACCAGCTGGAGGGCCGCAGGCCCGACGGCTCGCCCTACGCGAACCACTCAAGCTGTGAGTCTATCAGCCGGAGAGCCGCAGGCCCGACGGCTCCCCCTACGCGATCCACTCACGCTGTCATTCTATCAGCTGGAGGGCCGCAGGCCCGACGGCCCGCCCTACGCGATTCACTCACGCTGTCACTCTATCAGCTGGAGAGCCGCAGGCCCGACGGCCCGCCCTACGCGAACCACTCACGCTGTCACTCTATCAGCTGGAGGGCCGCAGGCCCGACGGCCCGCTCTACGCAAACCACTCACGCTATCACTCTATCAGCTGGAGGGCCGCAGGCCCGACGGCTCGAGCTACGCGATCCACTGACGCTGTCACTCTACCAGCTGGAGGGCCGCAGGCCCGATGGCCCGCCCTACGCGAACCACTCACACTGTGAGTCTATCAGCCGGAGAGCCGCAGGGCCGACGGCTCACCCTATGCGATCCACTCACGCTGTCACTCTATCAGTTGGAGGGCTGCAGGCCTAACTGATCGCCCTACGCGATTCACTCACGCTGTCACTCTATCAGCTGGAGGGCCGCAGGCCCGACGGCCCGCCCTACGCGAACCACTCACGCTGTCACTCTATCAGCTGGAGGGCCGTAGGCCCGACGGCTCGCCCTACGCGAACCACTCACGCTGTCACTCTATCAGCTGGAGGGCCGCAGGCCCGACGGCTCGCCCTACGCGATCCACTCACGCTGTCAGTCTATCAGCCGGAGGGCCGCAGGCCCGACAGCTCAGCCTACGCGAACCACTCATCTTGTTAGTCTATCTGCTGGATGGCTGCAGGCCCGACGGCTCGCCCTTCGCGAATCACTCCCGCTGTCACCCTATCAGCCGTGACCCTATGAGTATATCAGCCGGAAGGCCGCAGTAATAACAATGGGCCTCATAAGAAGGCTCAAGTCACCCAAAGGGCAATGGAGAGGCCCATACTAAGAGTCTCTCTGCGAGATTGGATTAGAAATGAGACTATCCGCAGCAGAACCAAAGTTACCGTTATAGCTCTTCGAATCGCTAAACTGAAGTGGGCGGGGCTCGTCGCGCGTGAAACCGATGGGGCGGTAAGGTCCTCGAGTAGCGGTCACGTACCGGAAGGCGCAGCATGGGTAGGCCCGCCACAAGGTGGACTCATGACCTGATGAAGGTCGCTGGATGCGGGTGGCACAGGGCCGGTCCTTGTGGCAATCTTTGGGGGAGGCCTATATTCACCAGTAAGCGTCTTTCGGCTGATATGATGATGATGATGATAATTAAATCCGTATGTTTCTACCAAATATCTAAAGTAGTACTTCAAAATCTACATATCGCTAAACCTAGCGGTTGTGGCAGGCAGTAACACTGGAGTATCAGATTTGAGGAGTTGGACGTTAGTATTCTCGCATTCGCATGTTTCTACTTAATATCTAAAGAACTTCTTTAAAATCAAGATATCGATAAAAGATAAACCTTGCGGTTATTGTAGGCAGTACTGCAGCATCAGGAGTGAGGAGTTGTAAGTCAAGATCAGGCTGTTAGTATTTGATTATGCCAAACATGCTATACTTTCATTTTCACGTGTCTAACACTCTCGGTTAAGGTAAGCAGTACGTCTGCAGCATCAGGCTTTGAGGATACAAGGATACAAATATTATAATATTGCATTGTCATGGGGACTTGATAAGAGTTCCAAATTTTATTGATTTCGGTGCAGTAGAAGTGGTTGAAAAATCGATCACAAGATTTGAAGCATCGACGACAGTTGATACGCGGTGAAGTTAATAAAAACCGTTTAATTAAACGGACTTAAATCGATTGATTTTAAACTTTCGTGAGACATAATAGGTAGGTACCTACTATAAATATTATTAAACGGTTAAACTCACGTATATATTTAGTCACTATTCAAATGAAAATACACGCGAGTCTCTTCAATCGAATTCATTTAACGTGTAAAGGTGCATGCAGACCAAAAAGAGCATTCGCTGTTTTATCCCCCTACTCTACGAAATTCGATCGTTACACGAAACGTGATTCGTTGATTTCCTAGAGTGGGGGATAGAACAGCGAATGCTCTTTTGGTCTGCATGCACCTTTATGAAGGTACCTAACTAAGTACCTACCTACCATGTACTAAATAATAGGTGTGTAGATAAGTGCTGCTGCTCGATTAATCATACCTTGGTATAGAACATGACGAAAACTGCACTCACGATACCGATACTGCTTGCTATGCCCGATGCAATTTGTAAAGTGAGTAACATGACTTCCAATTGGACATTGTCCTGAAAAATGGTTAGAATTGCACGTGTGAATGCCTAGAATTACTCATAAAATCACTAAATTTATATTATAAGATATTTTCATACATACGATTGCGACCTAACTAATAACGACAACAACAATGAGAATTATGTACCTGGTCATTATAATTAACTTCGAGTGGGTGGTTGAATACTTCGAGAGTGGCATCGGAGTCCCAAGCCTTGAGCAGGGCCTCATGTATGGCGTTCAGTGATATTGCGACGTCATGGTACCCAAAGTTGCTGAACCAGGCGGTGGCCGAGTTATCGCCGAACGTGGCCCCAGTCAACATTCGGTTCCTCAACTCTGCCATGTCTGAGGGCCGTTCAGTCTGAGAAGAAGATAAGTAGAAACACTAAATTAAAACAATTTTAAAAACCGACATTTGTCGTGCACATGCTCAATACAAATATATGACTTATGGTTTTCTCATAGATGCCATTGTCAAAATTGGACCAAATTGAAATGGGACCAATCGGTGAGCATCATCATCATCATCATCAGCCTATGATAGTCCACTGCTGGACGTAGGCCTCTCCTATGAACTCTGCGTATAAACACACTAGGAGGTAAATGCCCATAATCGCCACGCTAGGCAAGCGGATTGGCGATCGCAGCAATGTGTCCACTATGATGACGATGCTGCCCATCATCAATCTTTTATCAAGTACCTAGTGGTCAGTGACACTTCAATCCCTTAGTCGACTCTTACGACACCCGCAGGAGGAGTTGGAGTGGTGACAAATGTATTCTTACTGCCGTCACCACACGGCTTAGAGGTGAGCATCAGCCCTCAAACAAAAAAGAATCATCAAAATGGGTTCACCGAAATTCAGAGGTAGTTCTGAGGAAGTTCTGATAATGAAAAAGAGGTTGAAAGAATTTATGAAGTTACCCTAAGAAGATAGTAATCATCTACGGGTTGATTTTCCACGACTGTTATCTTCATGGTTTCAATATTGCTCGATAAAAACATTAGTTCGTAAGCAGCCGCCCCGAGTGCACCAAGCGAGCTCTGCGATGTGCCATTATATGATAGTACTGATTCTGTTTCTCTATATCTGAAAACAATCACGAATTTGAAAAATCAGAACAAGTTAAGTACCAGTTTTTGCATTAACTAAATTATTTTATACGAATAATCTTTTTCTTTGGGATATGTATAAGATCTCAATCAAATCGAAAAACAAGAAAAAAGCTGTAGAAAGTTTAGGCAGATATATTGAATGTCAATTCCACTGATCGCACCAAGAAATGAGAAAAGGATATGCGATTTCATTATGACGATCTTTCAAAATGGTCGTCACACGGCCGTGAAAAACTGGCGGGCGACAAGAAAATGTATAAAATTATTTTATTTTTATTTCATGACTCAAATAATGCCGGGCGGGTGCTGTGATATCAGATCTATGACTGTATTAAGGGTACAAAAATCACTCCAAATCTTTAGATATCTATTAAGTCAGATGGTAAGCAGTTTGTCATATTGAATAAGGAACTTTGTTGGATTACTGTTCAATAGGAACAAATGGACATTATTATTTTGAAATTTACCCTTGTGCTAGCGTGAGGGCCCTTGACTCGAGACTCCTCTGAGTAGACGGGATTCCCTGCATAATCCCGAGTGTAAGACTGAGGAGCAGCAGAGGCAGCAGAAATTGCAACATCAGCATTCTCCATGATCGTGACCATATCAATAATAATTTCAACCAAACAGCCAGGACGTGCTGAGTCCAAAGACGTACTCCACTAAGCATTTCGTATTCATCGACCACTGAAAATAATTTTGTATTTCTGTCAGTCCGTAAATCCCTGGCTACCACGTGCGGGCTACCGTGATCTCTTAAACGCCATTTAGTTTAGGTTCGGCTTGTCAGTCTTCGACAGTTATTCTATGGAACGGACACATAGTGATTTAGTTCAGGTCCTAAAATGAATCGCATTAGTAGGTCGTGGTAGCCCCCCTGTTAGAGAAACAAAACCGATACACTCAACTACAAAAAACTCATTTTCAATTGAAATGTCTCTTATGGTAATGCGATAAGGTATTTAAAATTTAACGAATGCTTACGTTGATCCATTGATGAAGAGATGTTTATTGTGTCATTTTCATCCCTAGATGACGCTGTAATAGTGTCATCATCTGTTGCTAAACGTGAAGACGCCAAGTCTGATCCCACCCTGTAGCATGTGAATTCGTAATATTACAGAAAAATATTGTGTGCAGCATCCCTTCGTCTATATTTGATAAGGATCCGTACGATAGGTACCTACTGAACTCAAATCAATTTAAAATCCATTGTACTGATCCTTAACAAACAAACAAACCCAGAAGGGTTAAAAAGATATTAGTACCTAGATCTCGTTTAAGCTTAATGGGAGTTCGTCTAGATTCAAAACCTTGATAACTTTAGCAGTACAGTCAAAGACAAAATAAGGTGTACACAAAAATGTTCAAAAATATGTCCCAGTGCACTCTAATTCTGTGTAATAAGAACGTCGTAACATATTTATGAGCGGATTCTTTCGATACTTATTTTTGCACTTGACTGTACCATGAATTGTGAAGTAACGGATACGCTAGGCTTTATTCGATACGTAGAGCAGGCCATCGCGCTCACTCCAATAAATAAGTGCGAGCGCGATAGAATGCTTCACATGTCGAGTAAAACCTAACGTAACCGTCACTTGCAAAGATAGGTGCAAAAAGGTTAGGTCATTTCTACGTAGTGCGTCGAAATTACCTAAATACTCAATAGTACGTAGGTAGATTGTATTCACAAGGGATCAGGCGAGGACGTTCATTGAAGCTCGAATGAAGCTATGGATTCCACAATACCTAAGATCACCTACGTTCCTACGTTCGGAATTCTAAAGTGGAACTGAGCTTAATGAGGGATTCAAACCTCAACGCCTAAGACGGAAATAATTTTGGTACAGTGTGATACATACGCCGATTTAAAAAAAATACATAGTTGAATGCCTTGAATAAAAACAAAATATAATAACTATTATATTACGAAAATATTTGTAACAGCTTTTAGCAGTATAAAAAAGCAAATAAATCAAATATGCTGCATTTTTTACAGCCTTAGTTGTTGCACAGAGTATACCATATCGTCGGCTGAGAATGCAATTGTGCCATATCCATTTTTAAGCAAAATCGGTTTTTAATGGTTCTTGATAGAATATTTTTTTTGTAGTATATAACAGTAATCGATTTTTAAAAATTCTTATTTTATACTTTAAAAAAACATATATTTTTGTGCCATATCCTCAAACCGCAATACATAGTGATTACAATATTGTGCCATGTCCGGACATGACACAAATTTACGGTTAACAGCCTATTTATCAGTGTGCCAATCGACTAACCGATCAACATTTTTGTGACATAATCCATTAATCGATTTGATTGTATCGAACCGATACTTTTTTTTACCTACCCTCTCTTTTGATAAATGACAATAAAGAAGGTAGGTTTGATTTATAATGATTTGTGTCATTCATACTTCAAGCTTTTATCTTAATAAGTTGGTGGTATAAATACCTACATATAAATAATAATATGTATAATTATGAGTCATCATCATCATGGCCTTAGCGTCTATGGCAGACGATTTATGGTGTAATATTCGAGAAGCACCTTTTCTGATGACTCAATAGACCGATGCGAGACCGACATAGTCTACCGCAGAACTGACAAGGAAAGTTATGAGTACCTAACCATAAATTGTAAGAAATGACATATACTACAGAAAAAGTGACCGAACTCCCAATGACCAGGACTGGAATCGAACCAGGGACCTCCTGCTTTCCTGTCATGCCATGCTATTTAAGTCCTGGCAATAGGAGGCCTCGGTCACTGTTCCAGGGTCGCATTTTATAAAGTTACAATTTACAATTTCGCTGTTTGCCTCTCTAACGCACGCACATATTGGCTAGAAAGAGAGGCAAACAGCGAAATTGTAAATTGTAACTTTATAAAACGCGACCCTGAAGTACATATTATATGACATGTCTTTTAATTTATAGAGCGTGTAGTTAAACTGTAATTTTATGAGTTGATAAGAAATAATAACGTTATTATGTCATTCATTAGTAAACGTATTATAAGCTGTTCTCATCGATATTTTTTCATATCGACATTAACACTAGATATCGTTCAAAAGCTTATCATTTCACAAAATAGAGAAGGTCACCTATTAGATGGTACCTATTTACAAGAAAGTAAAAAAATGATTCACATAAATATTGGGAATCATTGGCACCATATTCACGTGAATAAGTAGGTAAGTATGTCTTCATATTTGAGATAAATAAAATTATCGTCTTGACTTGAAATAAATCTAGTCGTAAAATAACTTTTATTTGCATAAACAATTGCTTTTTAATATTTACCTTTCTTGACATTGCACTAACATTTTGTGACACATCCAAAACTTTGTGTCATATCATACATAGCAAGTTAAACATTTTCTTACCAAAATGGATATGGCAATTGTAAAACTACTTATATCTCATGACTATAATAAGTTAAACATTAATTGTATATAACAAAATAGTAAATTAATATACTAAAGTGTCAGTTAAGTTAAATATTGCAAAATTATAAGACATTTCAAGAAATATTTTTTTTGTTTCATTTCGCTCTCCTGTAAACCAAGGCAAGTGGCGTATAGCACAATTGCATTCTCAGCCGACGATATAGTTTGTATGACGAGCACGTAATAAACAATAACACGTAACAATTAATGCGATGGTTGTTTTAGTTTTGATTAAGCCCAGATTGTGAAAAAAAATGCTATCGACACGTAAGAGACCTATTTTGTGCTAAAATCAGACTAGTAAAGGGCATGCTATTATTTTTTCATCACACTTGCTGTCTAAGCGCGCCATTGCTTGCATGCGTAGCGGGAGTAATAGACAAGTGAAATTCCCTAGGGAGTAATATAAATGTCAGTACGTCATTTAATAATATTTTGTCATAAAAGTTATTTTTTGTCGGCAAGTGTGATGAAAAATATTGTATGCATCACGGTCGGTAAGCGGAATACTAACTCGAGTCATTAAAAGCCCTCCGCCTACGGCGTCGGGCTTCTAACACTCTCTTCAGTAATTCCATACTTACCTTCCTTGATGCACAATGTACTATTAGGCCACTTGTATATGTAACCTACGCAAATAATATTAGTTATCCTAAATAAATAATTATCTTTGTACAAAATACTCACGACATAAACACATCTTCGAGTGTCGTAGCTGCCAATCCATAGTTTTTGAATTTTATCGTTTCTATGTTCGCCTCTAAATCATTAAGCATTGCTCCGAACAGATGCAACATGTCGTTGCTCAGAGCGTATGTTATTTCGGTACCTAAAATAATAATTAAAAACTGAGTACGGAACTCTATTATGAATGAGCAATAGAATAAATGTACCATTATAAATTTATTTATTTAATATTTATTGCACATTAAATAAAGTACAAAAGGCGGACTTAATGCCATAAGGCGTTCTCTACCAGTCAATCACTAGGCCAAACAGAAAATAAAAGTATTGGTGCGGTGAAAGACACAAGTTCAAGAAAATTAAAACAGCAAACAAAAAATACCTAGGTACCGTTAATATACACTTTCATTAACAACAGTCGAACAAGTGTAATGGCACTCCACATTTTATATGTCTACCTATATACCAATAGTCATATGGAGTAAACGTACACAGTGGGTAAGTGCACGCAGTAACATGTATTTAGAACTGAAAGGTATGGATTGCGTTCAGTTACCCATTTGCGGACGTTTACCCCGCAAAGAACTATGTCAAAATTGCAATTGATTCTCGTTAAAACAAATGACACTTTACCTCGGTCTTCCTTAATTGTTATGTCCGGTATATGTCGCCTGATAACCTCAGTGCAAGTTTCAATCTTGAAACCTTCTTTTTTTACAACCACCAGCGTGTAACCAATTCCATAGTGACTTTTGAGAAAGTACGGCGAACCGATGCATTGCAACCGTCCACTTGACATAATTGCCACTCTATCTCCAAGTATATCCGCCTCATCCATAAAATGAGTAGTTAGAATCATTGAACGGTCTGCAAATAAATAGATTCCTTGATAATGTTTAACTTTATAAATAAATAACAGATACAAATCATGCCACTATAATACGCATATCAAAGGTAAACTAACTTAAAGAGTAAGTATGTTGTGAAATCTACGCAGCAACAAACATAAATAATAAATACCTATGTATAGTACAGAAAAATAATTTATTGAATCATAAAACACAAAAAATACAAATAATAAACAACATCACAAAATAATATAATACTAATCTGAACTTAACTAAAAAACATTAAAACAAACAAAACAAAACCAAACAAAACAAACAAAAACATATGTATAATTATATATAGATATTTAGTTAAATACAATAAATACTTACCCCCATATTCATAAGCGTCTCCTAACTTAGCAACCCGATAAATATTGTTTGTTCCTTTCGACCTTATTCGGACTTATCAATACGGCTTTAATACCGAAAGGGTCAAACGACAGCGACACTAAAAGCTAAGCTTGCTAAGTTAGGAGTCCTTTAGGAAATATTTTATCAGTAGGATTTGATCTCCAACAATCAAGGGCCGCAATACAGTCATTATGTACAATTTTACTGACACTTGTACATACGAACCATTTTTCTCCTTTTGCAACAGATCCCACAGCGCTCGCCGGGAGGCCACATCCATACCCGAAGTAGGCTCGTCGAGGAGTACCACGCGTGGTGCCCCACACAAAGCTATGCCCACTGATAGCCTCCGCTTTTGCCCGCCTGATAGCCCCGCTGCCAGATAATCACGCTAGAAATAAAATAAGTAAAAAAAGTTTTAAGTTAAACGGTTTTTATTGCACCAAAAACTAGAAAATAAATTTTTTTTATAACTGACCGTAGATGCAACTTTCTGTAGATTACTCACGTGAAACTATTATCACTGTAGTTTTCCCAAGTCGGATACTGAAAGCCACGTTTAGCCTCTATGTAAGTGGATTAAGCGTATCCTAATCGGAAACTTTTACCAAACTGAAATAAAAACGTGGAGCGTACGCAATTGTGATTAAGTCACTATAGTTATTTAAGAACACACATATAAATCAGGACAGGAATAGTGTAAGACGTTTTGTTCTGGCCTTGATAAAAGCTATTTACCTCTGTGGAAGTGATGGAATAGATGGATGATTAATTGCAAAATTAAAGCTACAATTACATATTTTGAACTTGTATGTTTCTTTCTTCATAATAACGCCCCACGTTTTTATTTCAGTTTAGTAAAAGTTTCCGATTAGGTAACGCTTAATCCACTGACATAGAGGCTAAACGTGGCTTTCAGCATCCGACTTGGGAAAACTACAGTGATAATAGTTTCACGTGAGTAATCTACAGAAAGTTGCATCTACGGTCAGTTATAAAAAAAAAATATTTTCTAGTTTTTGGTGCAATAAAAACCGTTTAACTTAAAACTTTTTTTACTTATTCTATTTTCAAGTTTTTAGTGCAATTGTTAAGTTAATTTCCGATACTATACCGATGTTGTTTGTAATATGTAAGTAATACAATTATGCATGCTAAGTAGCGTTTATACTCTCGCGCTTTCATCACGAATCACGACACATATGTAAACGTAATGGACATTATTTTATGTGTAACGGGAGGCGAATCCGTGCTGAATAGATATTTTTAGAAATCCGACACCATTTTTTTAAATTGATATCTCGATTGACAAATAAAAACCAACGGCTCGGCGTGGTTAATGTAAGGTTGAATGCCCGAAGTATCTCAAATGGACGTGTTATTCATACAATAAGTACCTTAGATAACAGAGATCTGACAATAAGGAATATATCAATCATTTTGGTTTATTGAGAATTTCAAGTTTAAATTTTTATACAAGTCGAATTTCGAGACTATAAAATATAAACTCATTCTCTGAGTCGACCAACCGGAGGACCGCAGGTCTGATGGAAAGTCCGACGCGAACCGAGGGCCTAAAGGGTCAATCCATGCAATCTATCAACTGGAGGGCCATAGGCCCGACGGCACTATGGAACGCACTACGTGAATCCTAGAGACTCACGCTCTCTGTATATCAAATGGAGGACCGCAGGTCCGAGTGCACGTCCTACGCAAACCACCTGCGCTGTCAGCCTATCAACCGGAGGGCCGCAGGCCCGACAGCTGGCCCTACACGATTCACTCACGCTGTCATTCTATCAGCTGGAGGGCCGCAGGCCCGACGGCTCGCCCTACGTGAACCACTCACGCGGTCACTCTATCAGCTGGAGGGCCGCAGGCCCGACGGCTCGCCCTACGCGAACCACTCACGCTGTCACTCTATCAGCTGGAGGGCCGCAGGCCCGACGGCTCGCCCTACGTGAACCACTCACGCTGTCACTCTATCAGCTGGAGGGCCGCAGGCCCGACGGCCCGCCCTTCGCGAACCACTCACGCTGTCACTCTATTAGCTGGAGGGCCGCAGGCCCGACGGCTCGCCCTACGTGAACCACTCACGCTGTCACACTATCAGCTGGAGGGCCGCAGGCCCGACTGCTCTCCCTATACGATCCACTCACGCTGTCACTTTATCAGCTGGAGGGCCGCAGGCCCAATGGCTCGCCCTACGTGAACCACTCACGCTGTCACTCTATCAGCTGGAGGGCCGCAGGCCCGACGGCCCGCCCTTCGCGAACCACTCACGCTGTCAATATCAGCTGGAGGGCCACAGGCGCGACGGTTTGCCCTACGCGAACCACTCACGCTGTCACTATCAGCTAGAGGGCCGCAGGCCCGACGGCTCGCCCTATGCGAACCACTCACGCTGTCATTCTATCAGCTGGAGGGCCGCAGGCCCGACGGCTCGCCCTACGTGAACCACTTACGCGGTCACTCTATCAGCTGGAGGGCCGCAGGCCCGACGGCTCGCCCTACGCGAACCACTCACGCTGTCACTCTATCAGCTGGAGGGCCGCAGGCCCGACGGCTCGCCCTACGTGAACCACTCACGCTGTCACTCTATCAGCTGGAGGGCCGCAGGCCCGACGGCCCGCCCTTCGCGAACCACTCACGCTGTCACTCTATTAGCTGGAGGGCCGCAGGCCCGACGGCTCGCCCTACGTGAACCACTCACGCTGTCACACTATCAGCTGGAGGGCCGCAGGCCCGACGGCTCTCCCTATACGATCCACTCACGCTGTCACTTTATCAGCTGGAGGGCCGCAGGCCCGACGGCTTGCCCTACGCGAATCACTCACGCTGTCACTCTATCAGCTGGAGGGCCGCAGGCCCAATGGCTCGCCCTACGTGAACCACTCACGCTGTCACTCTATCAGCTGGAGGGCCGCAGGCCCGACGGCCCGCCCTTCGCGAACCACTCACGCTGTCAATATCAGCTGGAGGGCCACAGGCGCGACGGTTCGCCCTACGCGAACCACTCACGCTGTCACTATCAGCTGGAGGGCCGCAGGCCCGACGGCTCGCCCTATGCAAACCACTCACACTGTCACTCTATCAGCTTGAGGGTCGCAGGCCCGACGGCCCGCCCTACGCGAACCACTCACGCTGTCACTCTACCAGCTGGAGGGCCGTAGGCCCGACGGCTCGCCCTACGCGAACCACTCACGCTGTCACTCTATCAGCTGGAGGGCCGCAGGCCTGACGGCTCGCCCTTCGCGAACCACTCACGCTGTCACTCTATTAGCTGGAGGGCCGCAGGCCCGACGGCTCGCCCTACGTGAACCACTCACGCTGTCACACTATCAGCTGGAGGGCCGCAGGCCCGACTGCTCTCCCTATACGATCCACTCACGCTGTCACTTTATCAGCTGGAGGGCCGCAGGCCCAATGGCTCGCCCTACGTGAACCACTCACGCTGTCACTCTATCAGCTGGAGGGCCGCAGGCCCGACGGCCCGCCCTTCGCGAACCACTCACGCTGTCAATATCAGCTGGAGGGCCACAGGCGCGACGGTTCACCCTACGCGAACCACTCACGCTGTCAGTCTATCAGACGGAGGGACGCAGGCGCGACGGCTCGCCCTACGCGAATCACTCACGCTGTCACCCTATGAGTCTATCAGCCGGAGGGCCGCAGCAATGACATACGGTACTAAACCGTGGTCGCTTACAATGGGCCTCGTAAGAAGGCTCAAAATCACCCAAAGGGCAATGGAGAGGCCTATGCTAAGAGTCTCCCTGCGAGATCGGATTACAAATGAGACCATCCGCAGCAAAACCAAAGTAACCGATATAGCTCTTCGAATCGCTAAACTGAAGTGGGCGGGGCTCGTCGCGCGTGGATTACGTGGAACCGATGGCCGTTGGAGCGATAAGGTTCTTGAGTGGCCGTCAGGTACCGGAAGGCGCAGCGTGGGTAGGCCCCGCACAAGGTGGACTCATGACCTGGTGAAGGTCGCTGGATGCGGGTCTCACAGGACCGGTCCTTGTAGCAATCTTTGGGGGGGCCTATATTCACCAGTGAACGTCTTTCAGCTGATATGATGATGATGATGATAATTAAATCCGTATGTTCCTACCAAATATCTAAAGCAGTACTGCGAAATCTACATATCGCTAAACCTAGTGGTTGTGGCAGACAGTAACACTGGAGTATCAGATTTGAGGAGTTGGATGTTAGTATTTAATTCGCATGTTTCTACTTCATATCTAAAGAACTTCTTTAAAATCAAGATATCGATAAAAGATAAACCTTGCGGTTATTGTAGGCAGTACTGCAGCATCAGGAGTGAGGAGTTGGAAGTCAAGATCAGGCTGTTAGTATTTGATTGTGCCAAACATGCTATACTTTCATTTTCACGTGTCTAACACTCTCGGTTAAGGTAAGCAGTACGTCTGCAGCATCAGGCTTTGAGGATACAAGGATACAAATATTATAATATTGCATTGTCATGGGAACTTGATAAGAGTTCCAAATTTTATTGATTTCGGTGCAGTAGAAGTGGTCGAAAAATCGATCACAAGATTTGAAGCATCGACGACAGTTGATACGCGGTGAAGTTAATAAAAACCGTTTAAAAACGTCAAAATTTTATAGCCACTGTGACTGTGAAGAAAAATGCGAATAAAGTGATGGTTTCTTGCTGACTATGTTTTAAATGCCATTATTTAAAAAAATATCCTTAGACTAGGTACTGTCGCGTAGCATACTTATTCAAAATTGTATCCAGTAGGTATATTATAGAAGCAATATAGTCAACGCGCTTTTATGGGAACAAGATAGGAACTTATGAAGTTATGACTTCAATGTGAATTAACCTTCATTCTGCAGGTATATCTAATTATCTACCTAAACTGGAACTAAATTGACATACTTTTTTGTCGTATTTGAGGGCGGGCAAAGTAATCTCGAGTTTTAGCCAACATTGCCCACATCAATTTAGTGCTTAAAAATAGCTCGTATGACAATAATACTACGAGCACGGAAGGTCATGTTGATAACTCAGAGATAAGTATAAACAATTTTGAGTAAATTGGTTGGGCAATGTTACCTACCCGTTTTCGCTCTTTTTCATACAAGGTCCACTTACTTACGCAATTTGCAAATGCTAGGGTTGTCACTTTTAAATAAATAGGTATCTCAACTTAAGAAGTTTAACTTTTGTTCAAAGTATTAGTATATTACTCTAAGTAAACTTCAGAGTAATGTATGTATTATTTGTTTTAATGCAATAATAATAAATACGTTTTTTGTATTGGAATCCCACTAACGAAGCAGCAGACAACAAAACTGACAATAGAGATTATAGTTATTGGTGCCGAACATTTTGTACACGTAAAATAAAATAACGGAGTTATAGAAACGTATTTTACTAAAAAAAACATTACCCTCTGCTATTTTCATAAAGTGGTAAAACTAAAAGTTGACAACCCTAGGCATTTTTTCATGATAGGCAATGTTTTCAATGTCCGTTTCCGTTTGCTAAAGTACTGCATAAAATTGGCCAAAGCCATAACTTATTTTCTGATTAGCTTTTTCCAATAAAACTACTATCAATGTAATCTACGGTTCTTATTTTATTACAGGTCATGGGTTTTTTTCATTTAAGACCTCCCTATTTTGAGAAATTTATGTCGATATTTTGCCAAGATTTTGGCCGCAAAATAACCCACCTCACTCATGAAGCTCTAGCAAACAACTGGATGAAGATAGACGCAAAAGTCATACCTAGTGTTGCTTCTCACATAATCTATTTTAAATTAAAAATAGTGGGGCTGCCATAGTATGTAATTTATTTCTATAATTACCAATTTATTTAAAATTCTAGTTTTGGGCAATGTTTCCCCTGGAGGCAAAGTTGGCTAGTTTCACGGTATCATATAATATGTAAAACGAACACTTTTTAAAGCATATTAGGTACCTTACAGTTAGTCAGTCTAGAAGTGCAATCTACGGGTAAATTATACTTAGCGAGTAGGATACAATATTATTCCCATTAAATACAATGAATTGGATGCGTTCAGGTTCCTTTAGGGCTTCTGCGGTATTGTTTGCCGAGGCTCACATCGACGGCCTTGTCAGAAAGCCGCTTGCATCGTTACGTATAAGTAGTACCTATTTAACAACATTAAAGAGTTCCAGCACACTCCCTGTTGAAAACATACGCATACAAGTAATATTATATTCCACGCTTTAATTTAGACACGCGTTATTTTCTTCATTACTTTGGCCGTTTAGATTTAATATTTACTTACATTAACGGAAAATATTTCCTTTGATCGCAAGCTTTTTCGCAAATAAACCGATCCAAACCATGTTTTTATATTTATTCCTGATTTATTTTATTTAACGTATAGTTACATAATTTATAAAGTTATTCTATTCTTTCTCTTATTTTCACCCAAATTCGTAGTCACAGCATTAGGTAGGTACAGGTACAGCATTGTATAATTTACCCTTAAGACTTAAGCACATGACAATGGCGTAAATGTCACGTTGAAGAATTTTCAAGTATACGTTTACCTTCTCTTCCAACTCTAACTTTGCAATCAACGTGTCAATGTCCTCTCGGAGTTCCTGGCCAGTGAAGCCTTTCAGTCGCGCAAAAAACTCCAGGTGTTCTCTGACTGTCAAATCGTTGAATAGAACGTTGTGTTGGGGACAGAAGCCAATACTGGCGCGCGCGGCCTCTGTTTCTTTCGCCACGTCGTGGCCCGCGACCAACACTGATCCGCTAGTTATTTCTATGTTGCCTGAAACAGGTTAGCTTTTATTCGGTTTAACCCGTTTTATAATATGACGGTGGCTAACAAGCTAGGTAAGGCGCGTTACATGGTTGGCGTAACCTGTGGACGTTTTCAAATACCTACAAATTCCTTTTTTTCCTTTCATAAAATTTTGGGGACTATCCGCCAAACCTCAGGTGAGAGTTCCTCTAAAACTGAGAGAGTTTTTCGTGCCTTAACAACTTTTCGGGCTATTTTTTTTTTTCGGGTCACGTCATTAGTAAGTGTTAAACAAAATTTCAGCTTCCACCTCTTCTTACTTTCTTATTTTACAAACAGAAAAATGCGGAAGTTATTAATGTTAAGTTTAAGCATACATACCTGTGAGCATAGAAATAGTAGTAGATTTTCCAGCGCCATTATGTCCAAGCAAAACAGTAATCTGTCCATCATATATGTCAAGATTTAAATTGTTAACAACCACGTTACCTTTGTAAGCTTTTGTTAAATTCTGTAAAGTATTAATTTTACGTCAATATGCGTTTATGAAATGACAGCTAAAGAACTACTTGTACAAATTAAAGTTTCCTTTTCACCTTATTGATTATTTCAGTGTGACTTTTTTGCTCCATAAACGTACCTAATATAGAAAACATGATTTCGCTAATCGTTAACTATGAATATACATACCGTCATTTTAACCCCTGTACTATTATCCCCGGTCATCGGTTCCGTTACTATGCCTGTGTTATCTTGAAAATCGTTTAATACGTAATCTGAAATGAGCACATACTTCGCATTAGGCTAATAAATATCAATTAAATATCATGGGACATGCTTACACAAATCGACCTAGTCCTGTAATTTCAATTAAGGCAAATGTCATGTGTAGGTACTAAGTGACGATAGGTATACAAGTATGTAATAGATAGATACATATTGACTTGCACTGGATGGATGGAAGGCGAATTACAGGTATACTTAAGGTATACCTGTAATTATGGTGTTCTTTTTTATCTAACATCCTGTACTTACAACACCAAAAACCTATCTTAACGATCTAGTTTTCATGCAAATTTAAATTAATTGAAAAATGATGGTGAATTTGTTACTATTTTTCATTTTTAATATTTTTTTGGCCTTGTTGTTGAAATAGTTGAGTCAAATGATTAGATTGATTAGTTTGCTTATCGAATGAACACTCTCTAACGAGATTTTTTTTGCAAAGATATGACAGATAACAAACGTATAATTCCAGAAATACCTCATGCACCCGCATTAGTATGTTTGAAATTTTAAAATTGCCGCCATTTAATTATCGTTGGCGTAAAAAGAAATTGCATGGTAATTTATCGATGAAATTGATTGTAGTTTAAGTCCTTAAAAGCTCCGACACCGCTGACCAAACACCCTGTATTTGCAACCATTACCCTAGTATATCAATAACATTAAATTTAATGTAGTTAGGCTAAATCTATAACATTTAATTCAAACCTTGGGTCTCAAAAATCTTAACTACATTTCTAAGAAGCTTTCTTCAGTAGTATACTCACCTGGTTTAACTCTTGTAGGACACCAAAAGCTTTTTTGGAACAAGAAATACCATGGCTTGGGTGCTCCATATGGCCCGGGAAAGACTTGTTCCAAATATAAAGCAACCAGCAAGTATAGCACGCAGTCAATAAGTAACATAACGACTACCATTCCAAATACGAAACGATTTGAGTCCAGATCGACAGTTTGCCAGAACTTGTTCCACTGCATGCCTAGAATGAATTGATAGATATATATTGAAAAACCATTGGGGTGGGGGCCCTCCATACATGTAACTGAGGGATAGAACTTTTTTTTTGTTGTATGTAAGCGTGTGGGGTATTAATAGAAAGGTCTTTGAAAATGATATGAAGGATTATAAATCTCATTTTTATTTAAGCAAATCGTTTTCGAGATATCAGCTCTCAAAGTCTGAAAAATGTCCCTCTATTTTTTAAACCACGCGATATAAAATTTAAAAAAAAATGTATTATATGCACATTAATAAACTCTATCAACGATTTTTGGTTTGATCAAATTATCTCCAGTAGTTTTTGAGGTAGGTTGATTTAACTGTATTTTTTTAATAATAAATTGATAATGGTACGGAACCCTTCGTGCGCGAGTCTGACTCGCACTTGGCCGGTTTTTTTATTACTGAAATAATGTGGAAACGTTTGTAACAATATCAATTGTATGATTTGTCTCTTTTTATCATTCAAAAAGTAGACAAAATACGTCTGAACACTGAAGTTCACGACAACAGCTTTACGCTCTGCGTACACTGGGCGCCGCGAGTCTATTTCACAGAGATTTACAGAAACCAGTAGCGTTGCTTTGCAGTTTGTGGTCTGCAGTGTAGCCCATCTCTGAATTTCACCTTGAAAATCTGCTATGTTTCCGTACTATTACACGGACGGTTATGGGTACGGCATTATAAACGAAGGTTGCGAGTGCAAACCCATCTGCTACTCTGATGCAAACCGTCAAAAGGTAGGCCAAATACAAACCTCCAATACCCTCTTCATTTAGTAAAAGCTGCACTCCAAATGCCATGGCGGTGTTGACGCTGAGACATAATAGCGCTTGAACAGCTGGTGAGATTTGAATTTCGAACATTAGTACAATCGCCGGCAGGTATGACAGAAACCAAAACAGTCCACTGAACATGGCTGCGGTGCTGCCTAAAAAGTAATAGTAGACATATTTGTACACATACATTATACAATGAATTCATACTGTTTAAACATACAACGTCTCACGGATGCTTTCTATTATAACTGCCAGGAAAATATGATAATTTTGAATTTAAGGCTTATATTTAAACGTGTCCCTTTCATGACGGTCCTTGTCCCTTTCAAGACCACCTAGTCATGAATGGAACATAATATATGGTAAGTTTTTTTATTTTATTTTAGTAAACAAAATAATAATATAAAAATAAAGCTTACTAAATCTCATTCATGGCACCTCTTCCTACGTTTAATATATATCTATTAGGTAATTATCATATCGTCATCGTATATCATCGTTTCATGTTATTTTCATAGATCGTCAACATTGACGACATGTTACACATGTAACATTGGACAACCTATTGATATTCAAATAAACTTACTTTTTGAGAAGAAACTGCTGATCATAAAACAGAAGAATATAACGCAGGTTAAGTATAACAATAAGAAGAAGAGAAGTACTGACCATGGTGTATTTGTCAATACAGCATAGTTTAAGCCCTCGTTAGTCGTGAACCAATTGACCTGAAATATTAAACGTATGAACGTAAACAAAATAAAGGCCACTCAGTTTTTTGACTGTAGCTTAAAAAATACTTACTACATGTATAACATTGTTTTAAAAATGCATTATTTTGTAACCAACTTCAAAAAAGGAGGAGTTTCTCAATTTGACTGAATTTTTACCCCATATCTCCGAGAATCGTGAACCGATTTTTTTTTCTGATCGTACTTGTATAACCCGAGATGATGAACCCTTCAAGTTAGGGTCTGATGTTGTGATCTTGGAGAAATCGAGGGATTCCTTCAAATGTTATAGCAATTGTATGGCGCTTTTGGTAATTTTCATTCTTTTACAAGAATTTGGATTCAGAAAGTAGGATTTGATGATAGGAAACCAATGATCGAAACAACAGAATCGGTTGAAGTTGGTTGTTTTTAAATTTTTTATTTGGTTATTATTACAGTTTAAGTAACAAATGAATAAAAATTAAAACTCACTTATTTAGATAAGTACGCTTAATAACTTAAGTACGCTTAATAACTTAACTTAATCGATTTGTAAGTGAAAATCATAAATAATGAAATAACGCATAAAAAATGTAGTACCCAAAGCCACGATTATAAGAAATCTTGTTTTGCGAGGACTTTGCTCCCTACAATACTTATTGTTTTTAGAGACTTTTTACATATTCAATCCACCTAATTAATTATTTAAATTACTATGTAAACTCTTGTTAATTAGGCATGAAATGAAGTTTATTTTTGTTGTAAATAATTGATAATCGTAGATTGTGTGTTCTGCGTTAAAACTCAGATCAGGGTTTTTGACTATCCACTTTATCATATTATTAATTATGTTTACTCACCTTCAGAAGAATAACAACAAGAACCCCTATAATCAGAAGATAAATAAACTGCTTGCAAAACCATGCTGTCCAATGTAGCCATGTGGGTAGCCCCATAATCTTCATAGTTTCCTAAAATGTAATTACTGAATTAAAAGCGTCTCATTCTGGGCAGTCCCTTAGCAACATTCTATTTGAACCTTCTTAAATTAATCTGTGGGTTTAAAAATAAATATTTCTCAAACATGTAATGAAATATTGTCTTTACGTTCCTTAAAATAGACTCGGAAGTATCGCTTTTAGGGCGCAGTAACTCACTGTGATGGAAATGGAATTTCATAACACTTTTCAGGCCTAGGCCTACAAAGTAACTTTTTTTTAGTTTCATCAACATTGTAATTTTTTTTTTATTTCTTTGTATGTTTGAGAAAAGCAGTGATACATACCTCGGCGTGAAAACGGATTCCCGGCCTCGTTACCCATCTGGTAGATAGATACCAACTTGGCCGGAAATCCTCATTTTCCCAGCCTCAGATGTAATGTACTATTGAAACGATTACTATACTCGAGTGAATTCCTTAATCAAAATTTTGTCGCAAAATTAAGTGGTCATGTCTTAAAACGGCTTAAGTACTTAAGATCTTACCTTAAGTTGCAATTCTTTTTCGACTGTAATTGCTTTTATAATATTTACACTAGTGTAGCTGAAACTGGCCATTATTATGACGGGTAGCAATAACGGCAATATTTCCAACACCAAATCGTCCAAATATTCCGGGTGGGGATATCTTTGTATAGCTACACTGAAATCGGTCAAGTCTTGCTCAGTAACCTGTGCAATCAGCTCCATTGATATGAAGTGCTGTAGCGCTATATACATTTCTATTACGTATCCTAAAAAAAAAAATGTACATACAGCTATTTTGTACATTTTTAAGACTAGCAGTTTTTGTTAGAAAAACCAGTAGCAATTACGTACCAGGCGAAGCGCCGCCATATGAAGAATATGGTTCTCTTGGGCCCGGAAGTTGTATATCTGGAAATATTGAGTCTGTATGCCAGGTTTGTGAGCCTTGCCAGTAAAAGGCATATTGCCTCGGTTTTTCGGGGAATCTTAGAGAATACTTTATGTTCCTAGTAAGCTGGGTGGCACCTGCAAAAAAACCGTTAAACTAAACTTCTTACCAATACGTATGTACACAGAAAGCTCATCATCATCACAAATTTAGGAGGTTTGCTCTTGTCGGTGGAGTTCTCGCCACTCTGTCCTTGTCTCTGCTACTTTTTTGAGCTCCTGATACGTCACTTCTTTAACTTTCTCTTTGGCTTGATCTAAAAATGCACGTCTTGGCCTTCCTCTCTCTCTCTTCTTTTTTCAATTTGCCTTCAATTATAGTCTTTATAAAGTCGTCAGGACCCAACATGTTTCCCCTTCTGTTCTCTATCGTTTTCAACAAGCTTCTTGTCTCACCTACCAAATTCAACACCTCTTCGTTAGTCTTTTTTTCTTTCCAGCTTATACCTTTCATCCTTCTCCATGTCCATATTTCGAAAGCATTTAATCTCAAAAAGAATTTAATCTCAGAAAGCTACAAAACTTAAAATAAAGATTGTGGCATTTATAGCGCAAGATACTATTGCTGGTGAATGTAACCTATTAGTAACAAGTTTAGTTTTACTCTTCTATCTTGGTGGTCGACGTTGGCGTTGGTTGTTTAAATAGCACATACAAGCTATTAAAACTAAAATAATAGCAGTTATAGAATAAATTATTATTATTATTTTTTTTTATACCACGTCGGTGGCAAACAAGCATACGGCCCGCCTGATGGAAAGCAGTCACCGTAGCCTATGGGCGCCTGCAACCTCAGGGTGTCACATGCGCGTTGCCGACCCAATAAAAATAACGTTGGCACAACAAAGTGGCTCCACTCCACCTGATCGTAAGTGAAAAGTAGAGCCCAAATCGCGGCGGCAACGAACAGGAGACAATCAGTAACCTGTTAGTTGCCACCGCCTTGCTGGCCCGCTAGATGCTGGTAAATACACCGGCTGACCCCGAAACACGGCAAACACGAAGGTAAGTCATTTCACGGGCGTTTACACCGAATGTACGGTGGTAGCCAACCAGGCGGGTACAAGTAAAAATACCCTACCACCGGCTGAGAAGCTGGATACTCAGTATTTCCCTTAGTCGACTCCTACGACACCCACGGGAAGAGAGGGGCGGTGATTTTTGTATTCTTACTCCGTCACCGCACGGATAAAAATTAGACCATTATATAATAAATTCAGGTAACTTATCGCCGTACAATTTTTTTAAATTATTTTACTTGATTTAAATTAAATGCAGGGGCATTGATAGTCAAATCTCACAAACCATAAAGTTCATCATCAAATTCCACAGCCGCTATAATACGTCTCGTAACTTCTTCAGTTGAATACACTCCTCTCAAATTATCACTACTGTTATAAGCATAAATTGTTATAAAAGACTGTATGACATCAGCTACAGTTTCATTTATTGGATTCTGGAGATCTAATAGCATGCTTTTAGCAATTTCTGGATGTCTCTCTAATATTGTAGGTATAAAATGTCTCATATTTTGTGTAAATAATTTAGCAATAGCTTCTCTCAATACGTTTTCAAGAACGGGGCTCTCCGGTGAATATGCTATGGATAATTGAGTTAAATTCATGCCGCCGCTGAAAATAAAAGTTATTTTATAAGTATTAAAAATCACACTTGTGTTGACCAATAAACAAGGATCGGACAAACGCCCATCATTTTGAAAACATAACCCTGTTCCTCGCAGTAAGAAAGAGTTTGGATCTCCAAAATATATACTTTGTGTTAGTGTTATTAAAAAAAGTCATATTAAATAAAACATGTTAACATCATAAGATAAGGAAGTCTCTACTGTACGGAACAATAAATGTTCCTTAGCAAAGGTAATGTATTGCATCAAAATGCTTCATATGATACTCTATCAGAATAACTGAAGGACTTAAATGTCATGGGACACAATAAAAATATAAATGATTAAATTATGACTTCGAGGATAGAGCAAAGTTGAGGAGGAAAATAAGGAAAGCTGACCCAATCATAATACCACATTGCCAAGAGAGAGATTACTTATGACAACAATGCTGGATTTGTAACTTACAGAATGCGCGATGAATAATCTAAAGTGTGCGCAGGCAATGCTTGGAAGGTCTGTGTACTCTCCATGCGGGGCTCGATCTGCCAGCGTAATAGGAGTATCAGTGTCAATGTTATCACTGGCAACAGCGTCTCCACTAGAGTCTGGATACGGTGCCGCCACTGCTGGAGGAAGTTCTTCCACATCAGCAGTCGGAACTTATTAGTGAAGGCTCCTGTCACTCCTGCGCCAGCCATAGTTCACTAAACAGAAAGGTGAAATCTTTAAATCAACTATGCTCCAAATTATATTATTAGATAAGAATTAGATAAAAACAATCGTTTTTTTTTATATATAATTATAAAATTGATAATAATATTCAGTTATTTTCACTGTAATCCTTACAATTTTGTACAGTTCGTCTGCCTAGCACTGCTCTTATTCTCTCAACTACTCAAAGGTTAGCTGGAAGAGATCCCTTGCAGGGATAAGCTCACCTTTGTACAATTGTCTTGTGTTTTGTGTACTTTTCTATATTTATTTGTACAATAAAGTGTTTTACTACTTACTACTACTACTATTATCTGGATTGAAATTTCAAGGATCGAAAAATCGTTATATGTGATAGTAACTTATTAATCAGCAGTGCATTGGCATGCTAGATAGTCACAACGGACTAAAAACCTAATTCCTTGGATGTTTCCTAGACATAATACCACCACGATTAAGATCATTACAAAATTCATACAGTGTTCTTAATATTAGAATAGGTAGGTAGGAGAATTAGGTGATTTGTGTAACAGCTGTGCGTATTCTTTATCGTCAAAAATCAATACAACAGTCCGGAATGTTTACCTTGTTATCTGGGATGTTATTACAACGCTTATCGCTTTAAACATAAATATTAGGGTGAAGAGGATTGGAACCTCGGGAAAAAAAAATCTCTACAAATAATCAATAACATAATTTGATTTCCTCTAAATTATTTATTTGTAGCATTTTGCATAACTGTAATGTAACTATCATTTCATTACATTAATAAAAAAACAAATGATAAGGTAATGAAATAAATAAAATACTCGTGCCATTGAACTTAGTATTCATCGTTATTGTCATTTCTTTACTCTAAATTTTATTTTTAACTCGTTTTCTCAAAACTACTTTGAATATCTCACAAGAAGAACAAAAATTGCAAAGCTTAATTTTTTCTGCATAAATTGTAGATTACCCATTTTCCAGAGAAAAACACAACAAAAAAAATGATGAAGATATATTTTCTGGTCTTCGTACTCGGAATAACGAGCTACCGAGAAAAAAGTACAAGAAAAAAAACGTCCTTAAATGTTCTATCATTTTACGTACTTTCCATTTTGTAACCGCTGTACAATGTGTTTGTATAATTGGTACAAAACGGGAAACAAAATGTTACTCTTTTTTTCTCCTAGTAGGATCAAAACAGCTCGTAATTCTGAGTATGAAAAACCTTATATTTACTTATATTGAAAGACTAGATGAATAATAATAGATGAGAATAGATGTTGAAAAAAAACAGATTATTGTATAGGTAAATACAAAAACATATGGGATAAATAAAGATAAATAGGTGTGAACGACAATATTCAAACCGGGGAGTTCCCACTCTCCATATTGGCTGGCTCTAAATCAAATTTATTTTTTCAATGAAACAAATTATGCTAAAAAAATCTTACCATATAACCGTACCCTTGTCCAAACTTTCCACTAAAAATTAGAAATGCACATTCAGTAATTTAAACGTATTTTCATCAATATTTTTTTAGACTTAACAAAATTATTTTTATTTAATAATTTGCACAAAACACTGATAATGTACTATAGCTCGGTGAATAAGCATTATCTCGGTTTCATACAAAAATGCCAATAAACAGAGTCCCCTGATATCTTGCGCGATGACTAAACCGTTTCATACGAAATTATTTATCAACTGATAGTTTACTGATATCTTTGATAATTATATCACACACGTATTTGTTATCTACTTCTTTTTTTTTAGGGTTCCGTAGCCAAAATGGCAAAAACGGAACCCTTATAGATTCGTCATGTCCGTCTGTCCGTCTGTCCGTCTGTCACAGCCAATTTACTCGGAAACTATAAATGCTACAGTAACGAAATTTGGTAAGGATATGTGTTGTATGAACCGCTACAGAATTATGATACTAAATTGTAAAAAAAACCATTGCGGTGGGGGCCCTCCATACATGTAACTGAGGGATAGAATTTTTTTTTTAGTTGTACATAAGCGTGTGGGGTATTAATAGAAAGGTCTTTGAAAACGATATGAAGGTTTATACATCACATTTTTATTTAAGCAAATCGTTTTCGAGATATCAGGTCTCAAAGTCTGAAAAATGTGTCCCCCCCCCCTCTATTTTTTAAACTACGCGATATAAAATTCTGAAAAAAATATATGTTATGCACATTAATAAACTCTATCAACGATTTTTGGTTTGATAAAATTATCTCCTATAGTTTTTGAGGTAGGTTGATTTAACTGTATTTTTTTAATAATAAATTGATAATGGTACGGAACCCTTTGCGCGCGAGTCCGACTCGCACTTGGCCGGTTTTTTTTTTTTATACCACGTCGGTGGCAAACAAGCATACGGCCCGCCTGATGGAAAGCAGTCACCGTAGCCTATGGGCGCTTGCAACCCCAGGGGTGTCACATGCGCGTTGCCGACCCACTAAGAACTTGTACACTCCTCTTTTGAAGAACCCCATACTGTAGTCCAACGGGAAAACCTCGGCAGGGAGCTCATTCCACAGACGGACCGTCCGCGGGAGGAAGTTCCTCTGAAACCGCACGGTGCGCGACCATTTAGGTTGCAAGGTGTGAGGATGAGCGCCCAGTCGGTGGCGAGCGGTACGATGATGAAAAGTGGACGTTGGCATCATGTCGAACAGTTCTGTCAAAAGAACACTAAAAAAACCAAAATATCTAATTATTCTACATATAAACTATTTTTATCTAGGCATATATTCGCAGCTTGAAAAATAAACCCTCATAACTCAAAATTTACAAAAATTTTGTGAACGTACAAAAACGCAATAATTATTTTCGTTAGCTTTACCTGGTCTCTTTCTCAGACCCGCCAGAGAGAGATGGCATGAGTTGTAAATGACGCGATTCAATTTGTGCTAAAGAGGAAAACTTCAATTTTGACCCGATACATTAATGGGAAGGATGCTCATGATTTCGATGAGACATTTCGATATATGGCCTTAACTGTATAAAAGATAATTTAAGGTTATTTTAGAGTTTGTATTAAAAAATAGGTCAATTCGAAGTTAACGTTTTATAATAAAATATTTATTGAAACTAAATGATACATTTCAGATTATTTCGTTTCGACAGTAATAATACCGCCGATTGTTTATTTATTTGTGCCATTAAACTAATTAAAAAATATATTTTATCATAAAACGGCATATTTCCGTAAGGGTTTTTTCTAAGCTCAATTTATTATATTTAAAACAGTGATTTTGTTTTAGTTTGAAAGTAATATCCAAATAGACTCTATGAATAGTGAAATTAAAATAATACTATAACAAATTAACACAATGTAGTAACAAAAAAAAATTGGTCATAAGTAAATTGAAACTCGATTTCCGAAAATTCACGTTTTTTGAGTTATGACGGTTTATTTTTAAAGCTGCGATATTATCATTACCTACTCGTACATTATTTTCACGCTAACATCTTCCTCAATCTTCTTTGACTAGTCCATGCATGTTGGTATGTTTTGCTTTTATTGATATTATTATACAGGGTGTTTGGTTAGCGGTGTCGGAGCTTTTAAGGGCTTAAACTACAATCAATTTCATCGATAAATTACCATGCAATTTTATTTTTTTGTGCCAACGATAATTAAATGGCGGCCATTTTAAAATTTCAAGCAGACGAGTGCGGGCGCACGTGATATTTCTGGAATTATACGTTTGTTATCGGTCCTAACCTTGCAAAAAAAATCTCGTTAGAGAGCTCATTAGATAAGCAAAGTAATCAAGCTAATCATTTGACTCAACTATTTAAACAACAAAGCTAAAAAATTTTTTTTTAATTAAAATAGTAAAAACTTCACCTTAATTTTTCAATTCATTTAATTTTGTATGAAAACTAGGCTATTAAGATAGGTTTATGGTATTGTTATTTGTTAGTACAGGATATTAGCTAAAACACAACACCATAATTATTACAGTTATACCTTAAGTACTTTAGGAATTACAAGTGCTCAAACATGCACTGGATGGATGGAAGGCGGCCGCTTCACTAGTCAGTACACTGCTGACATTCATTTGTTTATGGATTTTGCATCGGGAACGCTAAATGCAGCTGTTTTGGTGTATGTTTGAGCACTTGTAATTCCTAGACCCCGGTATCGGAGGTGCAAAATGGTAGCTGTCAACTTCTTAGGGATAGGGGAAAAATATTTGTGATGTCGATAATTAAAGTTACATATCGATATTTCTTCTTTATCATAATATTAATAATAAGCTAAGACTTTAATTAAACCCACCTATTTACGATATAAACTAGGACTATATAATTACAAAATCAACAAAATATTTATTTAATGTTATGTAACATCGCCACACTTTTTATTGAGGCAATTGTCGATGAACCTTCTGAAATTTGGGGTTTCGAATGTGGTCAAAAGTATGTTACAACTGACGAAAAACTTAAGCAGATCACGGTTACAGTTTAATTGGTTTTAATTTTTTTTTCTTTTTTTTATGTGTGTTTTCATACAAGATTGAGTCGCAATGCAAGATATGCAATATTACAAATATTGGAATGGAATATCCTTTATTAAATAATCAATATTTGTAGAACATACGTAGTTGATTTTCTCTTGATGGCAATTTGACTCCATGTACTTTTTTATATTCCAACATCTGGAAATGATATGTATTCTGTAAATTGTACCTATATTAAATGTTTTTCATTCATTTTTGAAGTTCGGGGTGTTCAGCAAGAAGTGACTCCATTTCTATTGTATAAAATATTTTAGGTGAATAGACTCGTAAACACGGCTAAATAATCGAAGACATCGTTGTAAGATGACTTTGACTATCTATTGACATAAATAATTTATTATAAGTATTTAATATCTCAAAAGTTTTTATTCAATGTTGTGCAACTCTATGTAATAGCAACCAGAGATTTGTATTGTAATAGTAATGATTTATATATTAAATTATTATCATAGATCCCAAAAAAAGGGATACAAATAAATGGTCTTTGTACATTAAAAAAATAATTATACAAAAAATCGAGTTTTAAATGTTAATTATTATCATAGATCCCGAAAAAAGGTATACAAATAAATGGTCCTTGTACAGTAGGGTTCAAAACTGCATGGACAGTTTATGAATGAATTCAATCATAAATTGTCCATGCAATTCTGAACGCCACTGCATAAAAAAATAATTGTACAAAAAATCGAGTATCGATATCGACATCACAAAATGTGTTTACCTATCCCTAAGTAAGAACTTGACAGCTATCATTTTGCACCTCCGATACCGGGGTCTAGTAATTCCTAAAGTACTTAAGGTATAACTGTAATTATGGTGATATTTTTTAGATAACATACTGTACTAATAAATAACAACACCAAAAATCTATCTTAACGACCTAATTTTCATGCAAAATTAAATTAATTGAAAAATTAAGGAGAAGTTTTTACTATTTTAATTAAAAAAAATTTTTTTAGCTTTGTTGTTCCAATAATTGAGTCAAATGATTAGCTTAATTAGTTTGTTCTAATGAGCTCTCTAACGAGATTTTTTTTGCAGGGATAGGACCGATAACAAACGTATAATTCCAGAAATATTACGTGCGCTCGTATTCGTCTGTTTGAAATTTTAAAATGGCCACCATTTAATTATCGTTGGCACAAAAAAAAATTGTATGGTAATTTATCGATAAAATTGATTGTAGTTTAAGCCCTTAAAAGCTCCGACACCGCTAACCAAACACCCTGTATACAAAACCTACGCAAATGGCCAAATTTTGAATGTGTTTTAAAGGAAACGTACTGGCATAGATATATCCTGTAACAAATTATTTAGGATAAACTAGTATTTTGTTTTTGGAAGAGGAAACAGAGGACAACATACCCCTGTTTCCACAAAATTTACGTAGGCGAAAACGCAAGTAGGAGTATCTTAGGAGTATCAGAGATAGTTTTTAAAACACATATTTTTCTATGAGCGTACAACTCCCATTTCCTCTTAAGTAGTACCTGAATAGTGTAAGTGTTAATCACTGAATTTGACAGTGTTTTTCTGCTCGTAGCTTCGTAGAGCTTAACGGTAGTAGGTATTTATAGAGGAGCAAAATTTCTTTGGCTCCCAAATTTTATTAATTTCATCGATTCTTTTTTTAGGTACAGATTAAAAAAATAATTGGACAGAAATGTCCAACTAAATGTATAAATGTAACAGGCAAAAGAAAAAATCCCTGAAACCCACAATTTTTTTATGGCAATGCTACAGTTCCCCTACCAAGCTTTTATAAAAATCCAACCTTTTGGCCTCCTCTGTTGGCTGTCAGCAGGGTGATCCCTTAGGGCCAGCCATTTTTAGCCTTGCCATCCACCCTGTCATTACAAGTCTGAATTCCAAATTAAATCTGTGGTATTTAGATAACGACACACTAGGAGGTAAAGTAGATATTGTTTTGGACGACCTACAAAAATTGACATCTGCATTTAAATCTATTGGTCTGAGCTTAAATTTTTCAACATGCGAACTTTTCTTGTTAAATACCTCAACCGACAGCAAATGTATAGAGGAAAGTTTCGCAAAAGTAGCCCCCGGAATCAAAATTGTTAATGAAAATCAGCTTCACCTCCTAGGCTGTCCCATTTTAGATCAATCGTTTGATGATTAAGTTGGTGACAAAATTCAAAATTTTAATTCTGTTTCGGAACGCCTACTAAAAATTAACATGCATACCGTACCGCTTACACTATAATTCGATATTGTCTTTTCGTACCTAAATTTACATACGTTCTCCGCAGCAATCACCTCTGGAAGCATCCAAATCTGCTTTTGAAGCTTGACGTTTTAATACAAGAAACTTTGGCCTCAGTTTTCAATTTACCATTCAATGAGAAATCTTGGACCCAGGCCACTCTACCTATCCGGCACGGGGGCCTGGGTATCCGCAAAATTTCCAGCATATCTCTTCCTGCCTTTCTGTCCTCAGTGCACTGCGCTCAGACTCTAATCGCAAATATTTTGACTCCTTCTCTCGGGGTTATGGAGGCTGCGCATTGCACTGAGGCCAAGAACGTTTGGCTACTGACCTGCGCTAACACTGACCCGCCTGCCAATCCTTGTTCGCAGAGGCAATGGGACGAACCGCTCTGTCTACTAGTGCGGAATAATCTGTCAATACGTCAACTTGTCCGACAGATCGAGCTCGTCTTCTTGCGACTGCGGAATGGGAGGCAGGTCTATGACTAAAAGCTCTTTCCTCGTCATCCATGGGTACGTTATTGGATAATTGCACCTTCCGCCTGGCGACTAGTTTGCGTATAGGGGCAGCAACAAACGTCCCACATCGCTGCCAATGCCATGGACTCTCCTGCGGCCGGAGCGCTGGGCGCATACCTCGGCACGCCAGCATTAATGACATCATCCGACGGGCCCTTGTCAGCCTGAAAGTTCCCGCCGTCCTGGAGCCCGTTGGGCTGGCGAGGGACGATGGCAAGAGGCCCGACGGCATGACACTGGTGCTTTGGAAGATGGGACGCCGCTTGGTATGGGATGCTACATGTGTAGACACCCTCAGGTACTAGCAATAGTGTTGGCCGTGCTGCATCCACAGCGGAGGACCTCAAACGCCGCAAATATGCAACCCTCGGTAGTGGTTATATGTTTGAGGTGTTTGGGGTCGAAACGCTGGGGCCTTGGGGACCCAATGCGCGTCGTCTATACAGGCTATATCTCCTCACGCCTAATAGATACCTCTGGTGACCAGAAGGCTGGTTAATATTTCGCTCAGCGTATAAGCATTGCCATACAACGTGGCAATGCGGCCAGCCTTCTGGGCACACTGCCCATTGGCAGCGATTTGGGAGAGATTTTATATTTGTAGGTTCCGTCAATTTATATATATATATATATATATATATATATATGTACATATTTTTTTGTATTATTGATTATTTTCAACAGTGTTAACCTTATTAATAATAAATAATAATAAATAAATAAATAAATATCTTGGGACATCTTACACAAATCAACCTAGTCCCACGGTAAGCTCAATTAAGGCTTGTGTTGTGGGTACCAGGCGACGATATATATAATAGATAGATACGTATAGATACTTAGATACATACACAGCCATGACCAAGGAACAAACATTTGTGATAAATAAATACACAAAGAATGCCCTCGCCGGGATTAATATTATGTGTGATTGAATGTTTAATAAAAATTTCATATATGTATTTAAATGTAACTTAGGGCTATTAAGTCGGTATTCTAAATGTCAATAAAAGTATTGTGTGTCATATTCATGGTCATATTGTACGTCGTAGCTATATTTTTTGTGATATTTAAAAAAAGAAGGCTCTGACCAGCGTCTGCAACAGCAGTTGGTTTTGGTGTTGGAATTAATCTGCTCACTCGCGCAGCTGTCATTTCACTAGTCACAGATCGCTAATGCATTTAACCCTAATGGCTGCTGATGGCTTGAGACTAATGAGCCCCTGATTCTAATTGGCGAGGCCATTACGCTCGTTCGTATGCATCTCGTGTGCGAATAGCTATGGAAAATTTCAGCGTCATTTTAAGGGTCGTAATAAAAGGACCATGCGTCAAAATTGCCCCAAGACCAACAAACGTGAGAGTTAGATCATTAAATAGGTCTTTAACTTTACTTCATTTCATTATATGGGCACGAAATCGAATTCCATTGCAAAACTGAGATATTCATATATTTGTCAGCCTGAATACGAGCTAATTCAGTAGAAAACCTCTGTCGATTTAGCCACTAGTTTATTTTGGTAGCTACAGCTACCAATGATCACCCTTATTTTGTATGTAAAAAAAGGGCTAATGTCAAAAGAAAAAAGAAACTAAGCGAGTGAGGTGGTTAACATACAATCACGTGTGCACAATCTTTTTTTTACACACTTCGATATCCTAATGATTAACGACCAGTATCTCTGATCTATGAGATATGCATATTTTTGTCAGTGTGAATACAATCTTCACACTGACAAATATGAATATCTCAGTTCTGCAATGGAATTCATCTTGGTGCCCATAGAATGAAATGAAGTAGATTTAAAGACCTATTCAACAATGTAACTTTTAGCTGTGTTGACTTTGGGGCAAAGTTCCATACAAAGTTGGGCATGGTCCTTTATTCAAATTTTACTTTGTGGAAAATTGGCCCCCAATTAACTTGTCTATTAAATAAACAATAAATTAATAATGGAACGGCTCAAGGGATATCGACCGAAGACGCAGAACTAGCTCTTACGTCCTTAATAACTGAGCAAGTAGACAGAGGCGATATATGGCAGTTTTCTTAGACCTCAAAAAAGCCTTCGATACCGTCTCTCTTCCCATTCTTATACTGAAATTGGAAGTGATTACTTCGAAAACCGAACACAACGTGTGAATGTGGGAAACAACGAACAAATAAAACATGGCATGCGCCATACTAAATTGCCTTTCAAAAACGGTCCTGAATTTTAGTTGACAAGTGTCACCCCATCTTCAATGCATCACGGTAATTAATTTGAATGTTAACCTATAAAAACTTAAGCCGTCATTTAAAAATAGTTGTGATTGGTCCGTCAAAAATGTTGATTGGCTATATTCTATAATATTCTATAAACATTTGTCATAGATGCTGCGCCGAAATATGCGTGGTGTTAAGAAAAGCACTACGTATGTCCTGCCCATCTTGGCACAATTAAACAATTGTGTTTGGAGGCATTTTTGAGCTGGCATTAGACGTCCATGTTATACGAGGGCTGTTCCGAAAATTTTTAGTTGTTCCGGTTCTATTCATACGATTTAAACTAAATTCATATCATTGTGAGGGACATTTCAATACTTATTTTGGTTAATAAATTTATGCATGTAATGGGAATAGTTTTTTTATTATATTTTTTTAACAAAATGCTGTTTTGTATGAAATTTAACATTGTATGGAAAAATTGGCCATTTTTGACACATTGAAGCATATTTTGTATAAAAATCTTTGAAAGCCGTACTTAAATATATCCGGGATTAATAATTTAGTTCATTTTGCGTTTTTTAAATTATAATTGAAGAACTATGATTATTGGTTGAATGATGATTTTTACAATATTCGAAATTCCAATTTTAGATTTTACGATTTTTTTCGATGCCTCCTCATTTATGATTAAATTAGAGGATATCACGTAATTTGTACATAAAAATAACGGAAATATCTTCAATTACTAGTACCTATAAAATCAAATCGTTTTATAAGCGAATGATGTTCATAGCATCTCATTAAAAAAGTGTCTTAAAAACCGGTATCATGGTCATTGGAGTAAAGCTCGACACGTCTAAGTAAAACAAAATAATAAAAATATCTAAAATCGTTACTAAAACAAATTTACACCGCCTAAAGCGTCATTGAGATATCTCTCAAAATGGTGTAAGTTTTATTGAAATCGTATGAATAGAACCGGTGCAACTAAAAACTTTCGGAACAGCCCTCGTATATGGTCGCAGGTGGGAAAATAGATAAGCGAAAAATATAATATCACTTTTGGCGGTATACATTTATTTGTTTTAACACAATAAACGTTTATTCATTTTCATTTGATGTAGGCATCATTTGAGTCGGTCGACTTACTATGTTTTGATGATTCAATGAATAATGGCTTTATTAATTAACTTCGGGTAAATAAATTACTAGGGTGGTACGAGACGTACGGAAATTCCTGCTAACCATCTAAACGCTAATTAAGTACCATCAAAATGTATATTTTAGCACGGCTCTATGGCGAAATAACGAGCAATGGAACCAAATAAATTCGCATAAATTCTCACTTCATTAGCGCAATTACAAAAACTTTACGGCACAAACGAGCAGAGATCAACAACTGTAAACGACTGGTATAATTACAGGGGGTGATCTTACAATTGCTTACCGAGTGAAGGGAAGTATTACAAACAAACGGATATCAGGAGTTGCAAAACGTATAAAATGATAACTTGAAATTCCACCACTTTTTTACAGTTTGGTGAACTGTCAAAAATATTCACGAGGATTTCATTCCGAATGCTATGCATATGTATTCGAAATTTATTTTGTAAACGAAAAATCTCATTGTATTGTAATTTTATATACAATTGGTTCAGAAAATGGTTAATGATTAGCATATTTTCACGCCACCTTAATTATGAATACTAAATTATACTTAAATACTTATTATAGACAATGTAAACTATGAGGCCACATTTACCTAAACTGGTTTATTCTAATCAAATTTTCGCGAGCTTCGTAAACGTTGGGAACATACGGAAAGCATCATGCCGAGAATGGCCCTGCGATGTAAATGAGAACGATCATCACCACGTTTATTAATATGCAAGTCTGGCTGTGACAGTAAATTTGTGTCTGTAGAAATATTATGTAAACACGACGGGCAAGAGTGGCTTAGTTATTTAATTACACAGTAGCACTTACGTGGGTCAAAATTCTTTTCGTTGTCATGTTTCATACCACTCTATCACGTTTTTAGTTGGTGTTTTGACTCAGTATATAAAAAAGTCCGGTGCAGTTGTATTTCTTTTTACAGTTAGATTTTAATCCATACAAAAATCACCACTGCGTCACGTTTTTCAGAGACACAAAATAAGACAACGAAAATAATTTTGACCCACTTGCACCTTTGACGAGACTAGCAGATAGTTACGATGTATGACTAGTTAACTGAATTAATAGTACTAATCTGGCAGTCCAGAACACTTGTATGGGAAAATGACTTGAAATATTTCCTTTTAATCTCAAAAACAGTGTGACAGTATACAGTGTTTGAAGTTAACTTTGGTAAATCGTATCTCAGTATTTGTTGAGTTTAATTGTCTCACAGCTGTTGGCAAATCTTAATTTTTTTTTTTTTTGTTGTCACAACAAAGTGGTTCCACTCCACCTGATCGTAAGTGAAAAGTAGAGCCCAATCGTAAGTGAAATGATTAAATAAGAGGTAACAGTGTTACTACGGGTACGAGGTATCATTCTTTTAGGTACATATATATATTGTTAAATGGCTTACATGACGACAATTCATTTTCATATTTTTAGTTTTAATTTTTTCTTTTTATTTTCCTTTGTTTATTTATATGGACTATAGCTAAAATAAAATAAATCATGGTGGAGCATTTTCCACATGGTTCTTTCTTCTTATTGGACGTCAACTCCTAAATAAAGGAACAAGAAATATACAGTACCGGCCACATAATATATCACATTCAGATTTTGTTTGCAGTAGAACTTTTGTTCATATTTTGTAAGTGATTTCCACACATTCCACCTAACGAATATAGCTAGTATAGGCATTCAGACAGATAGGCAGACTTTTGTCGTTTTTTCATGAAGATTTTTTGTTTAAGCACGGATTTAGTAGTAAAATTATTTTTTTTACTACAGCTTTTTAGCTGTATGTTGTATCTCCCATTGTTATTCACAATATTAATTGCATTATTATTAATTTCTACAAAAGTATTAAAATAATATTCTATCTACATGCGAACCTGTGCCGCTTAATCTATACACGTCATCATACAAAAAGTCACGATTGTGATATATTATTGGCCGGTACTGTACTCATTAGAATAGAATATTAAAATTATAAACATTTTTATAGTTTGTATTGATAGATTTATAGTAATAGAATATTATGCACTATAGTATAGAGATGCATTCAGACCAAACGAGCATTCGCTATTCTATCCCCCACTCTACGAAATCAACGAATCACGTTTTGTGTAACGATCGAATTTCGTAGAGTAGGGGGTTAGAATAGCTCGTTTGGTCTGAATGCACCTTATATTAGTAGAGTACTTTATATTAGTAGAGCTACCTACTAGCTACTACTCAAGAATTTAGGAACCTACACTTAGCTTAGATAATAGGGATGATGACTGTTGCTAAAATAAATTATTTAACATTATGCACGACATAATACACGAATAAATTATTACTAAGATGTAGATTGCTGTAATTTT
>JALPQI010007207.1:0-54645 GCA_025490895.1 Thaumatotibia leucotreta | reverse complement strand
CAAAAAATATTATGAGATCTAATGTCAAATTACACCAAAAAAAAAAAAATTTTTTTAAGGCCGATTTGAATACTTTTTAACATTTCCAGTACCTTTTATCATAACAACAATTTATTTAAATTATTTATTTCAATTGTTTTTTTAAGGTAGAGGTTATTTCGTCAAGTCTATTCGTATTTTTTGATTGTCAGGCAAACGGTGTGGTAATATTAGAACACATTGTGGTAGCATTGTAATCCAAAAGAAGTTAAATGACGAGTTACGTCGAAAAACTTATTTCGAAAAAAAGGTTGATTATCTCTGAAACCAAGCCGAATCCAGGAAATTTTATATAACATTAAAGACTCTAAATATGGTCAGGAATCCAGCATTAAAATCTTTCGGAATGCTGACGTAACACCGTGTATATGTAGATGATCGTTGGATGTTCACACTGCCGCTTCCTCAGTGAGGGTTTTTAATATTTTTTCTGACACTGGGCGGTGAAATGGCGTAAGGACCAACAAACTGTCAAAATAAATACGTGAATTGAATTTTCTATATATTTTGTGGTTTATTTATTCTTAAAACCATTACATTAGGAATGATGTTTTCTAAAATAAATAAACTTTTCCAAATCAATTCCCATGAAATGGCTTTAGTACCTACCGTTTGGTATTCGGATTTGATAGCTGGCTGCCAAATGGGAAATATAGTTTCCCGTCTGGTAGGATGAAATGGGACTAACTTTCCCATCTCGTATCTGGATTTGGTACAAACCTGGATACAAACCGGTAATGATAAGTCCCGATTTAAAAGCCAGTTACCTATTGGGATTTTAATCCCATTTCGAAGGCTGGTTTGGTAGCCAATCTACTAAAGGATGAAATGAACAAAGTTCTAGTAATTTTGTTTAGTGTCAGTCATTTTGAGTTCCTGTTTAGGGCCCAATCTTCAGTTCGGCGACCTTTTTCTAGTCGTCATACATTTATAAAATTAATAAACTCCAAATGTAACCGTTATAATAGCGGGACCAGATCCTGACTTCGATCGAGTCGTATTACATTATTTAGTACTGAATTTGTATTATTTGTTACCTGTTGTAAAAAAAATTGTACCTCTTCTATTTCAAAGTTACATTCAATCAGTCTGGTCCGGCCATTATAACGTTATGATGGCGGAACCAGGTTCTGAATTCGATCGATTCATATTGCACATTTAGTACTGAATTTGTACTATTTGGCCAGTTGTAAAAAAAATTGTACGTATTCCATTTCGAAATTATACTTCAAATAGTCTGGTCCCGACATTATAGCGTTATAATGGCCGAACCAGATCCTGAATTCTGTCCATATTCTGTCGATTCATATTGCATTATTTAGTACTGAATTTGTACTATTTGGTACCAATTGTAAAAAAAATTGTACCTCTTCCATTTCGAAATTATACTTCAAATAGTCTGGTCCCGCCATTATAACGTTATAATCGCGGAACCAGGTCCTGAATTCTGTCCATATTCTGTCAATTCATATTGCATTATTTAGTACTGAATTTGTACTATTTGGTACCTGTTGTAATTGAATTTTTTTTACTAGAGGTACCAAATAGTACTAATTCAGTACTAAATAATGCAATATGAATCGACAGAATATGGACAGAATTCAGGACCTGGTTCCGCCATTATAACGTTGTAAGTGCGGGACCAGACTATTTGAAGTATAATTTTGAAATGGAAAAGGTATTTTTTTTTTTACATCAGGTACCAAATAGTACAAATTCAGTACTAAATAATGCAATATGAACCGATCGAATTCAGGACCTGGTTCCGCCATTATAACGTTATAATGGCGGGACCAGACTGTTTGAAGTATAATTTTAAAATGGAAGAGGTACTAATTGTTTTACAACAAGTACCAAATAGTACAAATTCAGTACTAAATAATGCAATATGAATCGATCGAATTCAGGATCCGGTCCCGCCATTATAACGGGTACCTCCAAATACCATTAGAATTTCGATATTTTATGTTCAGTGCCTATGAATCTGACAGCTGTTTGGACCACACGCCTATATAGCGTCGCCTGCAAAAGATCGAAAACCCTAACTTACTCGCCAACGATACAGTTAATATAATGAACAGTAGCCGTACCATGACTTTGCAAGTATCGGTAACATTAGGTTTTACTAAATACTTTAAGCAGGCTATCGCGCTCGCTCCTATTTGTAAGCGCGAGCGCGATAGAATGCACATATCGAGTAAAACCTTACGTAATTACGTATCCTTTACTTTCCAGCTCATGGCACGGCTACAGTACCTACCTACTCTTCTGTACTCTTCTGCTGAGAACGAATATTCGCTAAATCGAAATATTTGTGGCCCAAATATATGCATAGCCAAAACATAGGTTTCAATCTGCTGAGTATCGAAAGTTCATCGGCTCGTCTGTTCTTGTATCAACGTCTGTGCTAGGTACAAATTGTTTTATATCCATGTAGGAATACTTCAGTAAATAGATGACGAATAGTACCTAATACCAAAGTTTGGAGCTACTATTAACGATGTAATCGAGATAATGGGTTGCTGAATGGTTGACACATACATATTATAGTTTTTATATACATAATATATTCTTGCTCTATATTCTATACTCTGTTTGGTTAGATATTTAAAAAAGGTAAACAATCTTGCAGTATCTTTTTATTGAAAACTACAAGTAGAAAATAAGTTTTACCATATATACATAATATAACAAGGGAATAAAGTGATTTACATTGTTTTGATTCATTAGTACCTAGTTTGGATTTTCAGATGCATTTTTCAATAAAAAGATAGTGCAAGATTTTATACCTTTTTAAAATACCTAACCAAACAGAGTATAAGTAAGACAATTTTACATTTTGTTTACAAGTGTGATGTTTGTGCCGGTGATCAATTACAATTGTGGCCTCGTTTGTACGCTTTTCGACCCAGCGAATATTCGATCCGGTAGCAGTCGAGCCATCCCATAATCTCGGTCACAAATATACGTCGATTATCCAATCGAAACATTAATTTTTATTTTAGGATATATTATTATTTCTACGATTTTCTACACAACGAATATTCGATCCATAATAGCCACTCAATAGCTTTTGGTAACTGTGGTTACCAGCTGTCACTCTTATTTTACATAGGAATAAAAGTAGCAGTTGAGCCAACGGACTGCAAGATACTCCGATAGTGCGTACGTATCTCAGTTCCGATTCAATAGTGACATACGAGGTTACTAAGAGTGGTGACAGTTTTCATAAGAACTCTACCTGAACTTCACTCCACAGAATGTGATACTTTTCTGCGCAAATGCAAGACTGAATTTTCATAGTAGGGGAGAGTGGGGTATAGTGGATCCCTTTTTTTTACAAATGTTGTAGTGGTGTTATTTTTATTTGTAATTTTCTAGATACCTTATAGTCCCACCTATTTTTAGAGGACACATTTCCCAGCACAAGTATATAATTTACATATCGCTTTAAAACCATTTTCATTACAAAAAGTGAACTAAAGTTACCTCTTTAATCAAAAATCACAGAACAGTCTCTAGTTTGAGGTAAAAAAACTAGGAACAAGACTTTTCAGGTATAATTGAAAGTATCTTCCGTTATTTAGTTACTCCAATATTAGTATCACACAGACGAGCAAATTCGTAAAAAAAGAATACCGGTCTATTAAAGCGATAAATAAAGCTAATGCAAAATATTCACCGTGCACCATTATTCACTGTACCCCACTCTCCCCTATTTTTCTGCACAGTCTGGTTGGTACTGTATGCAGATATTTTCTCGCATAATGCATTCGCATAATATAGTTTGATGTTGGTGTTGAAATATAGACCTTTTCTTTAACTCTTGTCGGTTTCGATCACCGACACTCATGTAGAAAATGCTCACTTTCATTACTTGTATTCAGTAACAATATTTATTCGGCAAAACACAGCTCAAATTATAATTACCACATTGCAGGCTGTGAAATTAGACTTTGTATTACTTACCTTCAAAAATTTTGTAAGCAATCTTGACATGTGTTACTATTAAAAAAATACTACTGAATAATAAGTCACAGCAGCAAATACGTACCATTTACATTAAGGCCCATTTAGACGATACAAGTTTCTTGAACATTCAATACAAAAAAGTTGAGACAAGAAAAAATTGCACTGTATAAATATAACGTGCAATTATTGTATTCAAGCAGCAACTTGAATTCAATACTGGTATGCATGTAAACAAAGCCGGGGTAGTTAATTGAATACAAGAAATGTGAATCAATCTTTTGTTTTCACAATGGATTCCGTGCGTGAAGGTGTGCTCCTTGTCGCTGCTGTAATAGCAACTGTGCTACAGGAAAAACTAATCGAAGAACGTCGCAAGAAAAGATCTTGCTTGACAAGAAAATGGATATACGCAGAAGGAGCATGCTGGGGGCTTCAAATACTCTGTGCATGGAACTCAGAGCTGAGGATGATGTAGAGTTCAAAAACATGTTTCGTGTGAACAAAGCTCAGTTTTCATACTTGCTCGATAAAATCACTCCCACAATTCAAAGACAAAACACAGTCATGCGTAATGCAATTCCGGCTCACGTTAAACTAGAACTTACATTAAAATACTAGAAAAAATGCTACATAATAAATCAACATGGTTTGGCAAAGATCAACTAATCAATGGATCTTTAGGTTGTCCTTTAGAAAAATCTGCAAGGGCAGCGTCACGAGCCTCACGGCTTTTATAGGTTTTATTATCTGTGTCCCAGAGACATTCGTGGCCTCTATAAATTTCTATTAATTTAATTATCTCCGAACTACCAAATTTGAAATTATTTTTGCTCACCGTGCTACCCTCAGCGAACATTCAATATTGAATGAAAATCTGCCAATGCAAATCGGTTCAATTCTTGCTTCAATAGGTCATAATTGATTCAACTCAAAGTTTAGACGTGTCAATACTTGCAAACAAATATTGCCGTGCAATAAGTGTCCGTGGTGTAAACAAGACACGGTCAAAAAAATTGACTGTCAAGAATTGTATACAATAATTTCATTCAAGATTTTGGTTATTGCTTATGTGTAAACACTTTGATTCAATTCTTGAATTCAATGATTGAATGGCAAAACTTGCATACAATTATTGCGGATTTTTGTTCAAGAATCTTGTATCGTCTAAATGGGCCTTTATTTTAGATGAACACCAGCATAATGTATGCTATCATTTATACCCTGTTGCATTCATAATTAAACATTTTGACGCCACGTTCAAACCAAAAACTTTCACTCAGACGCCATGTCGCCAAAATGTCAAAACTAAATATGAACTTTACGCAAGTGACTGTAGGTATGTATTGCTCTGTGGATGGTAACTTATATATCGGTCGGCGTTGAACCTGCAATGTCATAGTAATTGGCGTCCTAAAGGATAATGGTTGTTAATGAACAGTGATAGAAAGAGTTCGAAGTTACAAAACGAGAAGTTTGTCGTTTATAATATGAAGGATCCACGGAAAAAACATGTCCAGTACTTTAAAAAATCAGGACAAATTCACACCTTATCCTCTTAAAAGTAAGATAGTTTTTGAATTGACTAGACATGTTCTTTCCGTGGACCCTTCATATAATAATGAATGAATCCGACAAAAACAATTGAGCTGTGGCAGAATGTGGTCATCGTTTGCCTACTTAGAAATAATAAAAAACAGTTTTATAATTATTGAATGAAAAGCCTAATTTGGAATACTAACACTAACAACGCTAAAATGTATACTTGTGTCTTAATATATCTATCAGTCAATTATTGCGATTACCAGAGGAAAAATATTCTTAGTAGAAGTCTTTTACGCAATGTATACCTTCCTTCTAAAATATATTATAAGGGCGGATTTTTGTTTTGATGTCGTATTTTTAAATTTTCCAAATTCGGACTTTTTTTATTTTTTCTACTCAGTATCACGAAGTTTTTCGATCTTTACAGAAATAAAAAGTCTCCCAAAAAAATTCCATCGAGTTACTATTTTTCATACACTTTTTTCGACTGTAACTCAGTGGAAAAAATGTATGTAATTTTCAGGACACTTTTTTCTGCTAATGAGGATCGAAAAGGCTCGTTATTCTGAGTAGAAAAAAAATCCAAACTTAGAAAATTTTAGAAATTTAGAACTAAATAAAAATCCGCCTATGATTGACTTTACTTTGAACTTGACAAATGATTTTTTGCATTTGATTTCAATCTTGTTACGTTGTCACTCTTCGTAATATAATTTTCTTATAATACATAATTATTATAATAATGTCGAAAATTAAACAGTATATTTCCACTAACATTGTACTTAATTAAAAACATATGAATGTTTCTTGTCACCAAGTTCAATACCATTTTCTTGAAACGTGTTCCGTTACATTTTCATTAGGTTCTTTCCGCTGAAGTATCTTCCCAATCTTCAACTGCATTTCAATATTCAACTGAAAAAATATGATTGTATAAATGTAAGTATGGTTGCGAGATTTACTCGAATGTCACTTTAACATTGACTTTATAATGTCATGTCATTGTCATAGATTATTTACATTTTTGATCTCGAATTCTATTTCAGAGCTTAGGGTCGCCGTCGCCTATTACGGCGTGGATAACTAACTATACAGGGTTACTTTATCACCGGTACAATACATTTTCCCACATAATTGGTATCGATAATATTATCAAATAGAATTGACATATTCTTTTTCATTTATTATTAATTTATCCTTCATGCAAATGTAAAATAATGGGCTCACTAATGACAAGACGTAGAGGGCGGCGGAAAGGGGTGAGCGACCTGCAGGCCGGCGCACGAGTTGGCAACATAGCAGTTATCTTTCGAGTATCTCGGTGACTAGGTAACGGTCAGTCCCATGGTTGACGTAGGTGTGGGCCCGCGCGCCGTATCGTACTACCTTCAGTCGGAAATTGCTCGTACGAAATGGTTCGTAGTTATTTTCTCATTGGGGAAAATACAATGGCAGCTCAGCGGCTATACGCTGAACAAAGTGTGCCCCACCTGAAAAATGCCAGTGTTATGACCAGCCAGGTCAACAGATTTGACCCCGTGTGACTTTTTTTGTGGGGTGAGGTGAAACGGCGGGTATACGTTGAAGGGGCCCAAAATTACGAAGTCAAATAAAAAGTGCAGTTTGATGAACTCAAAAGTGAAAACTACAGACTTGTGATGGGAAATATCGAAGGAAACATTCATGTAAATTAATTAATAAGTATTAGAAATGGACTCCATTAATTAGGTATGTTTTTTTGATTCCAATCATTGTACATAAAGTTGATTTCAAATTTTGAAATACGCCTCAATGAAGAAAGTTTCTGTCCTACTTTGTAATTTCATCACGTTTTCCAGACATAATTTAAAACATTCGACAAACTTCACACACAGAAAATTCTTTATTTTAACGGTCCTAAGCCTGTGCAAGTATGAAGGAGGATTTGGGATCTAGTAATATATTTTTGCCAAGTCATAATTATAAGTTGATACCCGGTGCACATTAACGCCGCCGCTTTTCCAACCCGCCATGCCGCGTGCGATGACGTTTTAAACAAACAGTTGCCAGTTCATGTGTTTTGCTAGTTATGCACATTGATAATGCGCAATGCGTCCAAATTTCCTGTTAGGTTTGCGGATAAGTTCAAACATTGGTATTTCAGATTTTTGTTCTAATAAAAAATGCTAGTATTCTGTAACTTGGACTACTATATATTACGTATGTTGATTTTTTGATTATATATATATATATATATATATATCAGTGAATGCACGTAAACCATGGAAACATCCTGTCCGTGCAATTATGACCCAACGCAAACTACTCTTGAGTGGGCGTTCCTAAAAAACTACTCCTGCATTTTTGAACGATAATCGATATCTATTTTATGTGATTTACTAAATTTAATGACAGAAAATACAGAATTCTAATATTAAATAAAAAAATATAACAATTTTTTTCAGCTATACTATTTTAATGATCTATAAAATTGTGCAATATGTTTTAACTGTTTGGCTGTTGGGACCGATTACCTTAGCCCATCTTAGCCTTAGAAAACAATTTTACTTTTATGCTCTAGAACGTTCGCGCTAAGGAAAAAAGTAATTGTAGATAATAACTATATTAAATTTAAAACAAATTGAGCAGATAACAATTACTGTAAGTCTTATAGTTGGGGGTATACGAGGCTTCAAAGCATGCATTTATTTTCTTAACTTAATGAAGGGCAAATTTGAAATGTCGTATCTCTAAATCTATACAGTGTGTAAATCTAATACGGGCGTTCAATTAAACTAGGCATGGGATTCATTAGTGTAATCATGGATTACAAGGTTTTTTTTTAAGTTTCACTTAATTATGACCCCCCAGAATTTTTTTAAGATTATCGAAGCAGCAATGTAGGTACGAACATTTGTTATTCTTGATATGGCAATTTCCTATCTCACATCAACATTTTCCCGAAATTCGATAACCAGAAGAACGGATGCCAAATTTATTATTTGACAATCGATTTGTTAACCAAGTTTTCATAAATCCGATGCTAAGCGATATCGAAATCTCATTTTACCTTATATCAGTAACCAGAACAACTTTGTATAATACACATAACGTATAACAATAATAATGCATAATATCCTTAATTATAAAGACAAAATTAACATTTCTGCAGTGAGCGAGCGAACAAAACCTCCCAGGGCAGATCTGACTCGGATAGGTTAGGTCAGAAGACTAAGGCAGGAGCTTGCTCCCGCCAGAGTTGGGCATTATCTAGATAATTAGTTATCTAGATAACTATTTTAAATAAAATCATCTCAAATGAATTTATTTGAAGATAATTCAATTGCAAATATTTTAGTTGTCAACTCTTTTATTTAGATAAATTATCTAGATGAAGATAACGGGCCTCGTTTGTTCTTGAAGTAAGCTCATCTAAAACGTCAGGTCAAACAGTCATGTTGGTGGTGCTGCAGATGCAAGCGCGAGCGTTCCTGCAGCCCACCGTACAGCACAGCGGCGGCAGACGGAGAGGTTTTTTAGTAGGTAAACTCGGGGTCCCATCAGCCCGTAACGAGGAGTCCCACATAACCACCCGGGTCCGTCCCCACACCCGGGTGGTATGCGTAACGCATTTTTCCTCTCCTTAAAAAAAAAAAAAAAAAGTCAAACAGTCATAATGACATTGTCATGCACCTATACCTAAACTGGACTGAGTACCTGCTCATTTTTGTTAGTCAATAAAAATTGAACAATATCAGTGAGCACGACGGATACATCTCTGTAATAAAAAGAGACTAGTGAAAATGGTCCGAGTGAGACTACCTAGAGGATGGTGTCTCAGTTACACAAGTTACCTGTATAAAAAACACATTAGGGTGGCTATGATTTGGGCCGGTATGATTACGTCTATGGTTGCAATTTTAGTATTTAATTAGTTAAACAGTATTTAGTGGGCATTTATATGGAAACAGCTCGGTCCAAGGCTCAAATGGCTGCTGTTTGAGATTACGAGTGTTAAGTTCTACCAAAACAATCAAAGACGCGATCAGAAATAATCTTATGGTTTTAACGATGCAACATATAACATCAAACTTTCACAAATTGCCAAACACACACAAATTTCACAAATGCCTGAATACCCTAGACTAGAACATCCATACTCACAGAGGATCATTATGAAACCGCGAATTATAAATGCCTCCAAGTTTTTCAATTTACGTATAGCTCACCACGGGAGAAGTACATTTCTAAGAAATTTGGGAAATAAAGAATTAATTCCCACAAACATACAATTTATATAGTATTAAGTAGTGTCACTACTTGGGATAAAAATAAAAACACACATCAAAATATTTAGTTTATAAATAATTTGATTAGAGTTTTCACTATGACTTTAAATAAAGCAGGATAGAGACCAACTTCTCAAGACAGTATTGTTTAACAATAGACAGATTTTTAGTAAAAAAGTGTCAACTCTCATAGATCGTAATGTTACTATGGTCACCGTAATTAAAACGAGATGCAATGCCCTAATATGCTTTCTCTGTCGGTCACACTTTTTTTGTCGCAGTACTCAGTCCAGTTTAGGTACAGGTCCATGGACAATTGGACATTGCTCATGAAGTAAACTTAAGTAAAGTTAATTCATCTTTTATTTCAAACGTCAAATAATTTATTTAGATAAAAGTTCATTCATCTAGATAAATTCAAAATAACAAATGAAGGATTATTTAGTAATTGAAATAAAAGATGATTTAGTTATCGATCCGGTTATATGTAAATAGATAATTTTTGCCCAACTCTGATCATCAGGCCTATCTAGTGGTATTCGACCCAACTGCTAATCCTAAAAAGCCAACCTAGCATATCATTATCAGAACCAACTCCGAGTTCCCTCGAACTTCCTCCAAGTTCATCACCAGACCCATCTTGTGGTATTTGACCCATGTTCACAAAGAGGATCCTCAAAAGTGAACACAACATATCATTATCTCAAACAAACTCCGAGTTCCCTCTCGGACTTTCTCCAAGTTCATCATCAGGCCTATCTTGTACCCATGCTCACCAAGAGGATCCTAAAAAGCTAACAGAACATATCATTATCTCAAATTCAAACCAACTCCGAGTTACCCCAAACTTCCTCCAAGTTCATCATCAGACCCATGTTGAGTATTTGACCCATGCTCACCAAGAGGATCCTCAAAAGCCAACACAACATATCATTATCTCAAACCAACTCAGAGTTCCCTCGTACTTACTCCAAGTTCATCATCAGGCCTATCTTGTGGTATTTGACCCAACTGCTAATCCTAAAAAGCCAACATAGCATATCATTATCTGAAACCAACTCCGAGTTCCCTCGAACTTCCTTCAAGTTCATCACCAGACCCATCTTGTGGTATTTGACCCAACTGCTAATCCTCAAAAGCCAACAGAACATATCATTATCTCAAACTCGGACCAACTCCGAGGTACCTCGAACTTCCTCCAAGTTCATCATCAGACCCATGTTGAGTATTTGACCCATGCTCACCAAGAGGATCCTCAAAAGCCAACACAACATATCATTATCTCAAACCAACTCAGAGTTCCCTCGTACTTACTCCAAGTTCATCACCAGGCCTATCTGGTGGTATTTAACCTATGCTCACCAAGAGCATCCTCAAAAGCCGACACTACATAATATATCATTATCTCAAACCAACTCCGAGTTCCCTCACACTTCCTCCAAGTTCATCATCAGGCCTATCTTATGGTATTTGACCCAACTGCTAATCCTAAAAAGCCAACATAGCATATCATTATCTGAAACCAACTCCGAGTTCCCTCGAACTTCCTCCAAGTTCATCATCAGACCCATGTTGAGTATTTGACCCATGCTCACCAAGAGGATCCTCAAAAGCCAACACAACATATCATTATCTCAAACCAACTCAGAGTTCCCTCGTACTTACTCCAAGTTCATCACCAGGCCTATCTGGTGGTATTTAACCTATGCTCACCAAGAGCATCCTCAAAAGCCGACACTACATAATATATCATTATCTCAAACCAACTCCGAGTTCCCTCGCACTTACTCCAAGTTCATCATCAGGCCTATCTTGTGATATTTGACCCATGCTCACCAAGAGGATCCTAAAAAGCCAACAGAACATATCATTATCTCAAACTCAAACCAACTCCGAGTTACCTCGAACTTCCTCCAAGTTCATCATCAGACCCATGTTGAGTATTTGACCCATGCTCACCAAGAGGATCCTCAAAAGCCAACACACCATATCATTATCCTTAACCAACTCCGAGTTCCCTCGAACTTCCTCCAAGTTCATCATCAGACCCATGTTGAGTATTTGACCCATGCTCACCAAGAGGATCCTCAAAAGCCAACACAACATATCATTATCCCAAACCAACTCAGAGTTCCCTCGTACTTACTCCAAGTTCATCACCAGGCCTATCTGGTGGTATTTGACCTATGCTCACCAAGAGCATCCTCAAAACCCGACACTACATAATACAGCGTGTTTTTCTTCATATGCTATAACTTTAAGGGAAGCTTATTTAGGTCAAATATAATTAATTTCTCAAAGAAACTAGTGTTTTAACTCTTACCGTTATTGAGTTATTAAAAAAATAAGTTTAATCACTGAACAGGTAAAAATAAGTTTAATCACTCAACTAATGTTACTTATTTTGACATGTGCCGTCAGTCACCTGAGATTAACTTTTATTTTATTCTTAAGGTTTTCTCACACTTACCATTTCATTTATTATGTATGAAAACAAATGAAAATTTTTTTATCGAATTTTCCAAAAGCCGATATACCAGACAACTTCTATTAATGGCCCAAGTAACCTGTCTAATTTATCGCAAATCGAAACGAACACCCTGTATATCATTATCTCAAACCAACTCCGAGTTCCCTCGTACTTACTCCAAGTTCATCATCAGGCCTATCTTGAGGTATTTGACCTAACTGCTCATCCTACAAAGCCATCGTAGGATATCATTGTCTCAAACCTACTCCGAGTTCCCTCGAACTTCGTCCAATTTCATCATCAGGCCTATCGTATGACACGGAACCCAACTGCATACCAAGATAATACTAAAAAGTCAACATAACATTTATCGATGTCAAATCAACTCCGAGTGCCCTCGTATTGCCTTCGAGATCAATCATTGTCAGGCCCATCGGTGGAATCACATGGGCGATGAGCGTTCCTGACTCAAAAAACCTGCGTTAAAAAAACTGTCCACATTACGTACTTACGCAATAAACTATAAAAATTTTGAATCAAACGACTTGTTTACTTACTACTGACTACGTAAAAAACTACAAACTACTGATTACTACTGAATAATCTAATCTAAAAAAGATTGGAAAATATTAGATAGCTAAAAATCAATCCTTATTTTCATCTCTATTCCGTAAACCTGGTTGAACTTACTTAAAACAAAGCACGTGGTCACGGTAATTAACGAAACCAACATTGTCCCACCTCTAATGGTACACGTGCTTCGTAAGAAAGGAATAGCACATTGCATTTTTGATTTGATGAATGAGGACAAAAGTACTATGAAGTATAAATAAATAAATATCTTGGGACATCTTACACAAATCAACCTAGTCCCACGGTTAGCTCAATTAACTATGTCTCAATTAAGTATGACTTTTCTGCGGAATGTAGTTCCGTCTATTTTTAAATTAGAACTTCTTGTTGTCTTTGCATACCTATTCACACAACACATGGACATTTTAAAGAAGTAAATGCACTTTTTCGACTTTTTTATTGCCAAAAACGAGCGCTATTTACGGGTCTGTTACTTAGTCGCATCGCAACTGAACAGGCACGACGAGCGCCGCGTCTATATCAGTGCGAGAAATATAACGGCTGGTGACTGCGAGTCGCCTTATAACGAGCGTCTATAGGAGGTGGTCTGTGACCAGCAAGAAATGCTACCCTTTGTTTACGAGTAGGAGCATATTATTAATTAAAAATAAAAAAAAATAACTAAGTAGTAGGTTCTGAAGGTGCATTCCGACCAAACGAACATTCGCTATTCTAACCCCCCACTCTACGAAATTCGATCGTTACACAAAACGTAACGGTTGATTTGTGTGAGATGTCCTAATATAAATATAAATATAAAATATAAAACGTGATTGGTTGATTTCGTAGAGCGGGGGATAGAACAGCGAATGCTCTTTTGGTCTGCATGCACCTTAAAGGGTCAACGGATTGAAAATGGTGATGTGTTTTGATTGGCCAGTTTGAATGAAATTATTTGGAAAACTGTACAATCTATATAGGTACATAAATTAAATCTAACTAACCTAACCTATACATATCTAAGATTGGCCCTTGTGGCATTGTAGCGAAGATGCAGGCGGCATTTCCTCGTTGTATTGCAATACTTACGCGTTGTTCGAGCAAGTCGCCAGCTCTTTGGTCTTTAGTAACGGTGGAAATCATAAATATATATCTACAACGTTTTTTCAGTACTTTATTTTTATATTTTTAAGTAGTTTCCACACCTTCCACCTTACGACTATAGATAGTCTATGAAGACCTTCGTGCTATCCATGGAAAAACTTGGCATCATGTACAGTCAACCAATTGGAACCCTAGGCCACTCAGGAACCATGTCAAAGTAACGTTATCAATCAGATTGTAAGACATTTCAAACGGCTTTTCATTTTGACATGGTTCTAGAGTGGCCTAGGGTTCCAATTGGTCGAGTGTACCTATATGAATATTTTTTTTGTGTAAGGCATGGATTTCGTAGAAAAAAATATTTTCTTTACTATAGCTTTTTTAGCAATATATACACTTTACCCATTGTAATTAAAAATACTCAATTGCAATATTCATCATTAATCTGTGTAAAAGTACCAAAATAATATGCTATCTACATGCGACCATGTGCCGCTTACTCTATACACGCTCATACAAAAAGTCGCGAATGTGATATATTATTGGCCGGTACAGTAGATTCGTTATAGTGTGATCAACCCAAATCGGTCAGTATAGAGATTTTGGAAACCATAACAGATAGCGAAATCTTGTCTTAGGAACCATGAGATCGATTTTAGTAAAAAGAAAAACTGCATTCATACAATTACAAAAATACGTGTACTCGGTCCAGGAATCGAACCAGGACTTTTTGAAAAACAAAAATTTGTTATTTTCATTTGGACATCGGTTGTGTAGCTCTTATTAGTTTAGGGTAGTAAATGTTACTAAGAAACATGCATAATATCTAAAACTTATAAAAAATAATTGTTTTTTAACAATGGAGTTTTATTTTTTGACTTTGTATGGGGAAGTAACAAACCATGAATACCGTGATAGATATCGAAATCTGTTCTTAGGAACCATGCCATTATTATTAAATCTATAAACGAAGCCATGTAAGTACTTACATGCGACCTTACTGAACCCTGGTTGGACAAATATTTGCTTGCTCCTATGCCTTTGAACATTTCCGGTTGCATCAGTTGCGTGAATTTCGTCCGTTTTAATATTCTCCTGAAATTATTAGGTACTTCATTTGTGGAAAAGAATTCTAAAATGTTTGACTCATAAATGACATTGACTTAGCGATGACAAATTACCAAAAATGTTTGTTGTCACTAACCAAAAAGTATTTTACGCGTCCATATAAGTTTAAATTACATAGGTAGTAGTCAGCCTCCTAGTTGACCATACGAAGCAGAAGGTTTCAGGTTCGAACCCCAGCGAAGGGATTATTTTTTGTATTTTTTTATTACAAATATTTGTTTCTTGGTCGTGTCTATCTATGATATTTAAGTACGAGAATCTATATATTATGTAGTTATCTATATATTATAATAGAATATTATCGCCTATTCTTATTACCCACAACAGCCTTAAATTAAGCTTACCGTGGGACTAGGCCGATTTGTGTGGGATGTTCCGAGATATTTAATAGTTTATTGTTATTTATTAATAGCCAGTAATTGTATATATTACCTCTCGGATTTTAGATATCGTACTAAAGAACTTAGTCCATTCTTCCACACTGTTGTACAAGTTACGCTAAAAGAGAATTAAAGCGAGCGGCAAAGTTTGATAACAAATTAGGTAGGTACCTACTGACTGCAATTCATAAATCCGCTATAATTATTGTCTTTTGAGATCTGGCCAGGCGAATCTAAGGATCATATTTTACCGGATATTTTTTTTTGATAAAAACAATAACAACATACCTATTTTATGAAATGCCCTAACTTTGAATAATCCATCTATTGACCGAATATATTACTACTTAGTGAGGTAATTTAACTAGCAGTTTTCAAGTGACATCTGTGATGGATATGGTTAAGCTTACCTTGTCATCTGCCTCCATGTCAGTTTTCATGGATAGTATTATTCACGCACATATACAAAGGCAAAGAGCGAAATTGTATCAATTTTCAAATTGATAATTCAGAAATACTATACCACTTTTTGGACTTTTTTTTACATACGCGCAATCTACGGGATACGTACAACTTACTATCAAGGTTCAAAATTACAAAAAGTCTACTAATTAACAGAGTTAATGTCGACAAATTTGTATGAAAATCTCACAGGGACATCCACCTTAAAGAGAACAACATTTAAAGTCATAACATAATTTTTGTGTTACGAAGTAATATTTTGTGTAACAATTTTTGACAGTGAATGAAGACGACAAATTGAAATTTTCTATGATGTAATACATTGCGCCATAATATAATACATTTTTCTACTATCAAAGGTTGTTGAACAGAGTACACACTATAATTAGTAACGTAACTTTCGTAACACAATTGACGCGATGGTGATTTTTGTTTTGATTAAGGCCTTAACTATGTACATTTTTTTGCAATCGAACCAGGTAGGTATTGTGAAGTTCGTGAAAGTTTAATAGATAAAAATTGAGTCCTGTAGTTTTTCTCAAATAAACTTGAGAATCAGCTCAAATTAGTTACACAAAATTAATATAAAAGTAACGTCCTGAAACACGCAGGTTTGCGGGATTTCACATAATCACAAGGTTTCCGTTAAAAATAAGGTGGCGGTCATACTCGTAGATGCGTTCGGTCGACGACGGTCTTAGACAAATTAAACTTTGTATTTAGTTATATTTCTTAAGTATAATCTTATAGTTATTTGTTTTACTAGGGAGCAAAGTGATTGTTTAACTCTCGTGCAAATATTGAAACCCGAGCAAGCGAAAGATTCCAGAATTTGGATCACGAGCGCAGCGAGTGGTTCATAAAATGGAATCTTGAGCGATGCGAGGGTTTTAAGGCACGAGAGTTGAACAAGCTTTGCTGTCGAGTGAAACACAACATTTTTCACCACACTAAAGCGAGGAAACATGCGAAATAAAACTCAAACATAACAAATTAGAAGGTATTTGCAGGTCCTCAACTTCGAAAAAATAAACAATTCAACAAAATAAATAATAAAACAATAACCTCGAATATTTATCTTGGCGTGGCGATGCTTAAAAATTCAGGATAATTCCAAAATGAGACTCATGTAGTTATTGGCGATTTTTCTGTGATTTTCGGAATTATCCCACTTTCGTATCTCGCAATTACCCGAAAACTTGAAAATTAAGAGTGAAAGAAAACAAAACACGACCGAACTCGTTTAGATTTTAAAAGAAAAAAATACTCGGATGCGTTCTGAAATTTGCATAGTGTCAACACTTTTATTTTCCTATTGTTTTTATTTGTCGTATTTTAGAACTTTTAATTAAAACCCTTTTACAACAAAATATGGTATTTAATTTGGATTTTAGCATATTGAATATAATATTATGAAAGGTTCATGTATATGAATCTGTTTGAAACTATTGAGTTTTCGAACGCACTGTCTAGTTCAAACGTCAAAAAGCTTCTTGCACTCTCAAGCCGTATAAGTTATTGCTTTAGTCTACCCAGAAGATTAATAAAAAATACTTTAACCTCTAGAGATTAAAACACAGTTTTGCGCTCTGAAATTGAAGGACAAACAGCGTGTTTACGAGCAGTGTGGTGAAAAAAATGTTTCTTTAGTGGGTGGCCCGATTCATTCCAAGGTACACAGTTAACACACAATATAGTTTAACTACCGTTTATTAGGTACATACATTTTCATTTTATAATTCTTATACATAGTTCTCACGAAGTCAGGTGTGGTGGTCGCGCCGGCCATAAAGCATGCGGACGTCGGGACACAGGTGTGACAGGAAGACGTTTGCTATCACGAAGCACTTTTAATCGTGTAATGGGGGATGACTGGTGTAATTTATATACATAACAAATGAAAACTATGTAACTTGTTCGCACCTGTGGGTAAAAGCGAGATCATTTTTTTTAACGGATGATAGTAGGTAAGATATGGAAAGAAAAATGGATATGTATTACTCGTTTTGCAGATTAGTAGTTAGTTAGTTAGTTAAGGTACATACATTGCATATAGGTGATACATACAGGGTTGCATACATTTAGATTGGCCAGTATCCAATCGGCCACGCTTTGACTAGAAAACGTGCAAATATTATTCCGAATTTCTGTTTTCAAAACGACCATTTGCAATGATTCCCGATATGAGTTATTTTTTTAAATCTATTTATGTATAATATTTTCTTCGGTTACCGCGAGGATTACTCATGAAATAAAACTATGAAAACGGATAAACTCGCGTATATTAACTAATTTTAACTTCATTCCGACGTTTCCACCACCAGCTTGGGATCCAGTTGTTCATCTGATAAAGGAACAGTCTAGACATAAACCGTGAGGCTGATGTATTTGGCGGTGGTGACCATTCCCCCCCTTTTTAGTACTGGCAACATTTTTTCAAAATTATTTTAAATTTCCTTATTAATCAAAATTGTATGTTTTGGTTTAATGCATGATGATCTTAAGATGTACTACAAATGTTTTTTGAAAAGAGTTGTCCCGCTGAGTTTCTTGCCGGTCCCAATTTTTGGGATACCTTCCTAACAATACAATCATACAAAGGAAGGAAATACTTCTCAGGCAGTGGCGTAGGGATAGAACCGGCGTAGATTATTTATTTTGTCTCTTGTCTTCATTCTGAAAATATTTGTAATGAATAACTAGCTTAATTTGCAAAATTTTGTATGTACATCCACCCTTAAAATTTATTGTCTGTGGTTTAGTAATTTTTCTTTGGTGGGTAGTTTTGTACTTATCTTTCTTATTTTGATGGAGGTAGATCTATCAAATTTCCTCCATTGTCAGTCATCCGCAGACCACGAACCCTGTAAAGTGTTCGAAACGTCGGAATGAAGTTAAAATTAGTTAATATACGCGAGTTTATCCGTTTTCATAGTTTTATTTCTATTTATGTAGTTTTTCTTGTTCCAAAAATCTATGGTATAGTTTCTAAGAACAGAGCTTGGTATGTTTTATACAGACCTTTACTTACCAGAGATATAGTACCTACGCAATTTTATTTTTTATCCGCCTTACCACCGGGCGGTTGTATAATGACTTATGATTCTACAGATAAGTAAAAATTATTAAAGTATTTTCTCTAAAGGCACGATATTTAACATTGATATTCACCAGGAAACGGTCTGCTCGGGTTGGAGTGTGGTTCGCATGCTGTGTACACTGCCCGCTAATTGGCTGGTGTCGACGGAACACTCCGCGGCCCTGCTGCCCACGCTGGCCGCGCTGGCCGCGCACCCGCCGGCCGCCGCCATCATCCGCGCCGACCTCAGCCTGGAGGTGAGTGTACACTATAGCTGCCCGCCAGCTGGCTGGTGTCGACGGAACACTCCGCGGCCCTGCTGCCCACGCTGGCCGCGCTGGCCGCACACCCGCCGGCCGCCGCCATCATCCGCGCCGACCTCAGCCTGGAGGTGAGTGTACACTATAGCTGCCCGCCAGCTGGCTGGTGTCGACGGAACACTCCGCGGCCCTGCTGCCCACGCTGGCCGCGCTGGCCGCACACCCGCCGGCCGCCGCCATCATCCGCGCCGACCTCAGCCTGGAGGTGGGTGTACACTATAGCTGCCCGCTAATTGGCTGGTGTCGACGGAACACTCCGCGGCCCTGCTGCCCAAGCTTGTCTTTCCCAAGGTGTTTCGTTCACTAGAGAAAAAATACCGTTGTTACTTCGGTCACCATTTTACACCCAGGTGCAACTAATTCTGACTGATGTACATACTTCCAGGTAATAAAACTATTGTAGTCCAGTTTGGGTGGATTAGAGGTCCTAAGCGACCAACCTACAGACTTCCCGCTAGGTAGTGGAGGCTAGGGAAGTCAGTTTAAAAAATGGAAAATTATTTGTACCTAAAAAATCTTATTCGGATCTATGAATTCCAGCCAATCTATATGTTACTTGTTTATTTTAGTATGTGGCCGGGGATTAAAAGCGTTACCACCATGCGATTAATGGAGGCTTGACTGTGCTTAATTGTTCGACATTATTATGTCGACTGTCAAATAACTAAATTAAGCCATCAACCAAGAAATGTGTTTAAATTATTTTAAAACCAATGACTTATTAGCTACCTATCTACCTATCCTTTGAATAGGTATTTAACAGATTTTACCCCCAAGTTTTTACTTATTCACGACGATGGCACTTACACGAGTTAAATTGTTGAAATAAGTTTCCCCATAAGTTCGGATGCATCTGGGCGAAACTTCAGTAATTGTGTTGTCGCAGATGTAGACCCAATTTGTAGCTCTGAATATTTGATGCACCTCTAAGTGCTCGCTTGTTTATGGTCATTGAGGCAATAAGTTAGATTGGCTAATTTTAAATTTAGAGGGATATAACCTATTAGTTATATTACATTGTTTTCTGGCGATCGCATTCGTTATAGATTTGTTTCGAGTAGTGAATAACTATCCCAGTTTTATTATAAGAGGCAAAAGATTCAAACCTCGTTAATTTCAGATGCTGGAGAGCTATTTGGAGAGTAATGATGCTCAGAAATTGAAACTAGTTCATCTTATCAAGCAAGGCCGCGCGAAGAAGCCGTCGGGTAAGAAATAAGAGGTCAAGCGCATTGCAATGTATGGACGCAACGCACGGGTTCGACCTACGTGTGCCTGTGTGTACACGCATATTTACATTCAATATTATTGCTGTCATGCTTTGCGAAAATCAGAAGCAGAAGTCACTTGGTAAACTCCAAAGCAACATAACAATAACATAGGATGTTATTGTTATTATGCGAAGTGACTTCTGCAAATTTTGTAGCTGTTCATTGAACTCCGCATAGATCTTCGCATTAGGGTTTGACTGAACTTTCCATCTTCGTATATTAATGGCAAGATGTTGATGAATAAAAACTTCCGTAGATTCCGTAGAATGAGTCATTTATGAAGTCTTGCATCGTATCGGTAGTAAAAAAAAACAATATTTAACGGTATTAAAATACTAAAGCATTTATTACGTTATAATATCCACCGTGATTCAAATTATTCGTTATATCTGCGTCAAAATTATCAAAGTAGCTGATTTAAATAATTATCATACAATGATCCTACAAATTTTATTTTAACATTTCTTTTGTTGGATTAAACCTTTAAAATGCTTCGCAATCGTTGAAACGGTATGAATGATTATCCAGACTAATGTAACATGTTTTAATCCTACACTTTAGTGCCAAATATACTTTTTCCGAGCACAAAAGGAGGTTGTTAATTATATTACTCTTTATATAACAGCTTACTGTGAAATGTAACCAGTAGCAGTTATGAGTGAAATTATCGTAGGGTAGTTATCGTAAGTGCGTGAATGAATATCATGCAACAATCGGTTCGAAAATCGACTATTGTACACTATAATATACATTAAAATCGTGTATGCAACTCAGTACGAACTGATTTTCCTCTTAAAAGAACGATTTTCTTTGGCATTAGCTATATTATTACCGGTGACTGCTGTCAGATGCAACAGGAATGTAAATATTATGGAATTGTCTAATTTATAATACTTAAATGTTGCAACTGTTACAATACATTACATTAAATATTACAGTACAGTAACTTATTTTTGTTACTAATAATTACGAGAGTTACATTTTAATGCTTAATAATGATATTTTTTCTGCAGATCTTATGAGTGTAGTTAATTAATTACACAACTAACAATACTGTTTCCCATATCTATAATCTATATTTTTCTATCGATTTAGGTAATTAAATTAATACCATGTACCAACTACCCATCAAGTCATTCTCAAGTATTTTTTTGTTAATTATGAAAATGTGTATGGAATCGTCTTTGTGTATAAAAAGCGTCAGGTTTTTAACAACTGAAACAATTTCGTTTTTACTACGTTTCTTCGCAAAATGTTGTGTTGATTTCATTTCCGTGTGTGTTTATTTATGGTCATGTTTTCTCGAAAATGTACTTTAATTAAAAAAGAGAGAAATTGAAAATAATGGCTTAGCGTAAGAAGGGGTATAACGAAGTTATGAATTGAACTAAATATATCAATATTTAGTCCATTGTAATGTAACGAAATAGCCCCAGCACAGGCAATACGTAGGTAATAAATGCACGACGTAATATACAGGGTGGAAAGGGACGACGTTCCTTCCCGCTACCGACCGAGTCTACCAACCATTACGATTAACTTTCAGTATAGTACCAACATAGAAATATTTAAAAAAAAATTAACCCCTCACACAAAGTGGGTGATTAGTTAGAGTTCAATAGTATGGAAAAGTCAATTTTCCATATACGCTTTCGATATTGGTCCCATACTGAAAGTTCATTGTAATGATTGGTAGACTCGGTCGGTAGCGGGAAGGAACGTCGCCCCTTTCCACTCTGTAGATAAGAGTGAAGAAAAGTACTAAAATAGTAGAGCCTTCGTCGGCTTACGTTATGAGTTTGAAGGTTTCCTTAAATTTTCTACCAATGACATAATTTATCGTAAAATGAAGAAATTGAAATCGATTCTTAAGTTGCGATTTCACTTGATATTCTGAACAATCATTTGAAGTTTAAGTTTTATGAAAATAAAGGCTCACTCACGATTGTTGTTCAGAACCCTTAAGTTAATAGGCAGCTTTAACATTTTCAAATGAAAATTTATTTTTAAAATTACGAAAATGTACTAATATGGACTGCTAGGTGTGTGCCTTGAGAAACGTCAACTTTAAAATTGCCTGAAATTGTACCGTATAATAAGTATTCGATAATCTTGGGAATGCTGTGATAAAAGAGCAAGGAAAGGATTACTTAAAATTTTTAAATATTTCTTTGTGTAATTTAACAAAATATGTATTGCTGACAACAAGCAACGGCTGAAGCCGGTCGACTAATGTTAATATTTTTCTATTTTGTTTTCACATTTCTTTTAGGTATTTAATTTTGTGATAAATTACTTATTACTAAAACTGTGATTTATATTATTTTTCTTAATTATACTCTTACTTAAATTAATATTTTTATTGTAGTCTGTAGTTTCACAACGTGTTCTAGTGATCCATGTATTTTATCTGTGATTTCTGTTCATTAGATTGTAGTAACTTCTCTGAGTGAAACTTTTCCCGTGTACTTCATGTAAGTGGCGAATAAATATTTGTGTAAAAGTATAATATTTTATTTATAAACTCCTGACATCTGTCACACAAATCTGTCACCTTATTCATGTATAGGTATTTAGTCCAGACCACCTGACAATTACGACAATTATATAGACCATAATTTAGAGCATAAAATCGAAAAATATTTAAATTGTAAATACTCATATCAGACAATTTAGGCGGGAGCACTTAAAGAATGTTGTTTTTTTACCATATGAATAAGTACCTATAAATCCTATAATCATGTATTGCATTTCGTCTTTATTGCCATGGAATAGAGTTGAAAAACAGAAGAGTTAGCTCGTCTTGTAGCTGACAGTGACAAAGTTTTCTCCCTCTTCATATTGTCATATATTGTAATTTTTTTTATACCACATTGGTGGTAAACAAGCATACCGCCCGCCTGATGGAAAGCGATCACCGTAGCCTATAAACACCTACAACACCCAGGGGTGTCGCATGCGCGTTGCCGATCCATTAAGAACTTGTACACTCCTTTTTTGAATTGTGTTGTGTTTCTTCAAAATCTGATTCAAACAATTCCGAAAAAGATTCATGAATTATCCGAGTTTTTATCAAGGACACAATTTTACTTAAAAATAATTTCCTTAGAATATTATAGCATTAGGGACACACGAGTGACCCGCAACAACGGCAGCCGAAGTATTGGGGCGCGATCGCATGGAAAATCATTTCCGATGGAGACGAATGGCGGTTTTCTAAATGCATTTTTCATCTCGCGAACTATTGTGATCGTAGTAACAATAGGAATTCTAGAATATAATGTAATGCGAAATTATTTTTGTGAGAATTTTTATTGATGTTTTGTGGATATGTATTAGAGATCCACTCTAATGAAAATTTCCCAAGATTATACATAGGAATGATTGTCGCTACACATATAATACCTGTATCGCTGGATGTTATTGTAAGTATAAGTTCTGTTTTATTTGCAATAAAATTGAGGTAAATCGGAACAAGTGCGAGGCGAACCTTTTATTATTTATATATTAACACTTGATATGTTCTCAAATTACACTGGCAAAATCACACGATTTGATATAAGGAATGTATTTTTAAATCTCCGACATTTCATAACAAATGTTCAAAAAAAAATTGGGACAAGAAGATACTGTATCTCGACCCTCTGATGATACTACTATTGAAAAAACGAATCCAGATTGCTTGTTGTCAGAAAGAAATGATCTTTTTCGTGATTAAGGACCATACATTCAATATCTTTCATCAAAATATACAAAGTTTGAAGTCTAAAGTAAGCCAAATTGAAATTCTTACGGAAACTACTGAAATTGATGTTCTTTGTTTTACAGAAACATTTTTGAAAAGCAATGAAGTGTCTACCTTACAAATAGAGGGTTACAAATTGGTATCATATTTTTGCCGAACTCGAAAATCGAGAGGGGGTGTTTGTATCTATGTTAAAAAAACTTTAAATTGTGTAAATTTGCAGTGGATATCAGATATGGCTATTGAAATGAATGTTGAACTATGTGGTATTTATGTGCCTGAACTTAATTTTGTAATAATAACCATTTATAGAATTCCCGGCAGTGATTTTAAACTGTTTATCAGAACTTTTGGTTACTTGTTAAATAAACTAATTCTTCGTGTGCGGAAATTAAGGCAGAAAGTTTTCATAGCTGGGGACTTTAACATCAATATTTTAAGTGATGATGCATCGTCAAATGAGTTCTTGTCGACATTAGCTGAATATAATGTAAAACCTACTATTCATGAACCCACTAGAATTACCTCAGTGTCACAAACTTGTATAGATAATATCTTAACAAACTGTCATCAGTATGTTTCCAGAGTTATGAATATGGGACTATCGGACCATACAGGCCAAATAATTGAGATTCCAACAAGTGAAGGGCTCCGTGAAAAGTACTGGTATATCAACACCAGGAAAATTGATGCTCATTCAGAAATCTTCATTAAGTATATGTCGCAGGTAAATTTTTCTGAAGTTTATGAACAAAGCGATGTGAACTCGGCGTACAGCGCTTTCATAGACATATTTCAATTAATATATAATCTTTGTATACCAATGGAGCAAATCAAGAAAACATTTAAAAAGAGACCAAACTGGAAGTCTCCTGGAATTATGAAATCTAGTAGGACTAAACGTAAAATGTATATATGTTTGCAAAAACGTAAAAGCAGCGCAAATGTCGCTGACTACAAAATTTACTGTAAACTTTTAAAACGAGTCATACGGAAGTCAAAAATAATATCAAACGATAATTACATAAAAAATAGTGCAAACAAAACTAAGGCCACATGGGAACTCATAAAAGAGCATACAACATGTACAAATAGCATTTGTTCAACAGTAGAGAAACTAAATATAAATGGTAATATAAGTACTGATCCACTATATATAGCAGAAGCCTTTAGTACGTATTTTACTAGTCATAATTTAAATAGTTTATTTAGCCCCACAGAATATAAGTCAATAGCAAGTAAAGCATATTCAAGCATGTTCATTGTACCGGTCGATGCAGATGAAATGAAGAAAATTATTAAAACTATGAAAAATAAAAAAAGCTCTGGTCATGATGGAATTCCAATGAAAGTAATCAAATTATGTATTGACTATATTATAAATCCTTTAGTTTATATAATAAACATAATGTTATCTACTAGTGAATTTCCAGATGCATTAAAAAAAGCACTGATTAAACCACTTCATAAAAAGGGCCCTAAAGATAACATAAATAATTATAGACCTATAGCTCTATTGCCTTGTTTTTCAAAAATATTTGAAAAAGTTATTTTTAATAGATTGAATATGTTTTTAAGCAAAAACAGCCTTTTAAACCCAAACCAATTTGGATTTCAGAAGGAAAAGTCCACATCTCTAGCTATATTTAAAATGTTTAAAGAGATTTGGGACACAGTTAATAGTAAAAAGCCTTGTGTCGCTCTGATGATAGATATGTCCAAGGCATTTGACTGTGTGGTTCATGAAATTCTTCTTAAACAGTTGGACAATATTGGAATACGAGGCCATGCATTAAAACTTTTCGAAAATTACTTAAAAAATAGGCAGCAATCAACAATGATTGTTCATTACAATAAAAAACAGAAAACCTTGGACTCGACTCAATCAGCCTTTAAAGTTACAAATGTCGGTGTTCCGCAGGGGAGTGTCCTGGGCCCACTCTTGTTCTTGATATACTTAAATGAGCTTCCCAAAGTAGTTGATGATCATTGTGTTCTGTTTGCAGATGATGCAACAATACTTTTCTCAGGCGAAAAAACGAACGTTGCCTATATGGAACAAACAATAAATGAAAGCTTAAATAAGATCGTTCGCTGGCTCAAAACTTTGAATCTGCAAGTTAATCTAACAAAAACTAAAATTATTAGTTTCAGAAACTATAAAACACCTCCCTTAAATTTAGCAATAGTAGAAAATGGAAATTTGATTGAAGAAGTAAATAGTATTTCGTTTTTAGGTGTAACAATTGACACCTTTTTAAACTGGAAGTCTCATATCACTAAAATAAATAAAATTATCTCTTCTCAATGCTATGCCCTGTCGATCCTTTCAGGAACCTGCTCTGAAGAAGTCGTTAGAAATTCCTACTATGGAAATGTCTATCCGTTGCTTACCTATGGTATTATTTTCTGGGGAAATTCGGTAGAGATTCACAGTACATTTGTTCTACAAAAACGATGCTTACGTACAATATATCGCATGCCTACCGAACAATCCCTGCGATGTGTATTCAGGCAAAAGCGGTTCCTGACTCTCACCGCGATTTATATTTTGGAGCTTTGTACATTTGTAGAGAGGAATTCCAACTACTTCACGAAAAAGTCCTCACAAAGAGATAACGTACGAGAACAATATAAGTACAATCTGGTTTGTCCAAAATCAAATAACTCAATGTACTACAGAAGCGCATTTAATACTGCAATACGTGTGTTCAATGCCCTACCTGTAGAAATTAAAATACTAGAGGGAAATAATTTTAGAATTAAGTTAAAAAATTGGTTGATGGAAAATGTATTTTATACTCTAAATGAGTTTTTTGTAAGATAGATTTAAGAATTGTATTGTTTGCCCGTAACGGGTTACTGTTGATACTAATTATCACAATGTATACCATCTTTTGTACACAGTTTACAATAAATAAATACTTTACTTTACTTTACTTTACTTTACCGAAACTAATATTATAGGTTATAAGCCGGCACTTTATTTCATTTATTTGAGGCATCATGTCGACGTACGTCAAGGGTAAAAATATGTATACACTTTTTTACTTATGTCTGAAGCATAAGGTCTAAAATTGTATATATATTTATGCCCCTGACTGTACAGTAATAAAAAATGTCCACAAAAATACAATTAACATGCAATAACAAGATCGAGCGTTCGCATTTACGCTATGCATTTATAATATGCATAATACTTAAATTTCTATTTTTATTAGTCTTTACAAAAACCTTCATAAACATATTCAACTCGCGGCCTTAGCATCAATTACGAGTATGATTACTAGTACATGAAATTTGTATGGTAATAGAATCGTGTCTGGTCATGGGAACGTTGTCCAGTCGTGACTAGCGACTCCGTTCTATTGGTTATTTATAGATCTGTCTAGATATTAGGTGCATATGGAGGGCGAAAGGCGGGCTCTAAAAAATACTACGTCAATCCAGCACTAATGGAGGATAAGGAAGCTTTGGAGTCGGTTAATTTAGTAATTTCCTTTATTATAATAATTTAAACTGTAGGAAACTGGGCATCTATAGTAATGATATGTTTCCGGCGAGGGCGTTCATTGAAGCCCGAATAAAGCGATAGATTCCTCATTAGGTACGTTCGGGATTGTAAAGTGGAATCCTAAGCGTAATGAGGAATTCAAGCATCAACCTCCAAGACGAAAATAATTTTGATACTGTTGTTTGAAATATCAATGTCAAAAATGACAATGAACTATTGTTCATTTTCATATTTCATTGTCATTTTTAGGTTTACAATAGAAAGTTAGATAGAAAAGTATCACTTAGTTTCCTCCTAGCAGGGAAGAAAAGACCCGTATTCGAATAAGTGTGACTGTGTAGATATTTTTGTTGAATACGTTTTGCATTTCCAGTCCTATTTTTAAATTATTTTGTAACCGACATCCGAAAGCTTTCTTACTCGACTGGATGACGGTTTCATTATTGTGACTAAGAGGAACTATTGTTTTTGTCAATATAGTAATTAATTAGGTAGGTACCACAATAATTGTTTATGTGCCTTTGTCAAAAATGTAAACAGCCATAAGTACTGTAAAACGCGTGTAAAGGCGAATCGTAGTTTTCTGTCTTAAAACATTTGAGAAAAGTCAGATTAAACTTAAATAGGTAGGTACCAAGATATGTATAGAGATCGAGGCTAATACACAGTCTAATAGTAATACGTTAAGTCAGTGCCCCTACTTAATTGCTTTGTTTTGGGTGAGAATGTTTTGGAAGAGTACCCAATGATATAAAGAGTGGATGAAAACAGGAATAGTTTTCTTTCATTTATTTATTAAAAATAACTCAAGAAGGACTATTCTATGTTTGTCTTTGTGCTATCGAAATGGCTGGTGTGACTCGGCCTTGTACTCGTATAACATGAACTACCGATTTCACGCAGTAGTGAACCACGTTATCTACTAATACGTTAAACGTTTTCATGGAATATTTGTTTTACGAAGCCTGTGGCGGATTTTATGATTGATTGTAGTGTGACTAAGCCTGTGGCGGATCTATTTTTGTACCTCCCTGACGAAACCTGCGAAGTGGATTTAAATGAAATATTCATGTAATTTATTTTGTAATTATATAAATAAATTTTAAATGACACAATAAAAAAAAATTGTATGGATCTTGTATTATCAACTTAACTAAAGTTAATGTTAATTATTATTCAATATTGAGGTTCATACGGGATTAGTTTCGATAGCTGCACACCACGAGTACTGGTATAAGTACCTACTGCAATTTTTATTATATCAAAAAAAGCACGGTTTACCGCAAATTGTGACGTTATTTATCAAAAGGGACCTTATTGTCGATGACGCTTACGCCGTCAACGATAATGCACCTTTTGATAGAAAACGTCACAATGAATGTTATAATCAATTTTAATAGGTGGTAGATGAATATGTGGTAGAATGGTTTGTCGGCATTTTTTTCGAACGTGCACCAAAAGTTTCATTGAGTGTCAATTGTTCCTATATGTATGCTACGTTTGAAATAGCTTTTTAACCGACTTCAAAAGAAGGAGGAGGTTCTCAATTCGACTGAAGCTCAGCCTCTGTAGCCTAGTTGGTAATGACCCTGCCTATGAAGCTGGAGGTTCCGGGTTCGAATCCCGGCGAGGGCATTGTTTGTGTAATTTATCACAAATATTAGTTCCTTGGTCATGGCTGTCTATGTATTTAAGTAGCTATATGTATCTATCTATTATATATATCGTCGCCTGGTACCCACATCACAAACCTTAATTGAGCTTACCGTGGGACTAGATCGATTTGTGTAAGATGTCCCAAGATATTTATTTATTAATTTACCCCGAGATGGTCCCGTTCCCGTTGGCACCAAGTTGGGGTCTGATGATGGGAGAATTTGCATTCAGAAAGTAAGATTTGAGGTAACCTATGATGGAAACAAATCGGAAATCTTGGAGAAATCGGTTGAAGTCGGTTTTAAATTTTTTTGATTTGGTGATTAGGTATACACATACAAGGTGAAATTTTAATGGTTGTTCTGTTTTTTTTTGTTCTATGAGGCAGGTCTTTCAAATTAGCCAGACACTCCATAGAAAATTAATATTTTTTGAAAAAAAAAAATATTTATTCCGCCATTTTCCTAACTGGAACACGATACTGAATATGTTCTGAAGCGGAATACAATTAAAATTTCACCTTGTAGGTATCATCATCATTCAGTACAAGTCAAATACAATCTTTTTTTAAATAACTCTACAGTAATTTTGCGTTTATGTCCTTATTTAATTTATTGCATTATAGCAATAAGTATCTGCCTAGGCATGTCTTCCGTTAATACCGATTTGACACTTGCTTTCGCGTTTAGTATGGGATGATTGTAATCAAAACTCCATACTAAAGAATATAATTTAATAATTCATATTTTATAATAATTATATGAACGATCTTAAATGTTGCGGCATTCGCGAGTTTGGCGATATTTACCTCCATGATAAATATCATAATGATTAAGGTATTTGTACTTACTGAATTTAAATAATATTTTTATTAAACTGTTGGTTCCTTTTTGGCGTACTCGTCCACGGTACACCGTTCTAAAAGCTTTCTGCGGCAGACGTGCACATTACGCGTTAGTCTATTTCCACCAGACACCGATATGTCTGGTGGCTAGTGCTCGCTATGAATATTACCCTAAACAAATACATTAAAATGTGTTTCTGTCAAATAACAGATGGACAGGTGACCATACGGAAACTTAGATCTTTATTTCATATAATAAGGAAGGATTGTTGGGTTAACGCCAATAACTTTATTTTGCGTAATTAAAGTGAAATACCTACGGGATCGTAGATCCCTTTTTTGAATAATCGTTCAAAAGTTAACTACTTCTTTCAAATAAGATAAATACATACTTTCCTTCCTACCATTATTAGTTTATAATGTTTGAAAATCCTATCAAAATGACATTGTACGTTTTTCCTATGAATAATTGAAGCTTTCGGTAGTGTACTTATGCTATGAGCGCTACGCCGTAGTCCCGTAGAAAAAAATAGTCGACGCACATCACTGCATGCACCTATGTTACGCATAACGCATATATAATATAATAGGCTCCAAACGTCTACTTCTACAGACTACAACACTATACTCGTAGACGCTACGAAAACCGAAATATAGGTATAACTTTTCAAAATCTACAAAATCTCTCCCTCATTTGCTAACAACATCTTTTGCTATTAACATGTTATATACGAGTATACCTACTTACCTAAATTAGTAATGAGGAATGCGTCGGAGCTTACACAGGCAGGCTACATATACACAACGAAGATAAGATAAGAAAGATAAGCAATATTTCTTAACACTTAAAATATACATAGTACCTATACAAATTAACAATCAAGTAAGACGTGAGAATTCACTTACGTCTCTACAGTCTAAGTAGGTACTTTCAAAACTCACTACGTGATTGATGCTGATTTTCAGTGAACCCCCTTTCGAAAATTGTTGATGTTAACTGCGAACTTAAGGGTAAGTATTTTCCTTACTGCAAATTGTAAATATTAGCAAGCATCACTAGATTTCTATCGCCATATGTCAAACAATAGTCTAAAATTATTGGCCAAAGATCTACGATAACACCCCATCATGACGCGGCCAATGATTTTATTACTGTATCATCTAATTACTAGGAACTCATGTAGATTCCTATCAGCAACACATGGCGTGGCGATTCGAGGGGTAGATTACATCACCAGATATAGGAGCCCCTTACCCGCGTACTATTAGGAGTAAACATGGGCCTTCTTATGTTAGTTGCGTATAAACCATATTTTATAGACTTGTCAATCAATTCTTTGAATTATGAAAAATCTGGTCCTTAAATTAGGTGTGTCCATATTTTCTCGGGCTACAAGAGTCGCTTTTTACAGTCATAAAAGCTTTTTCAATACACATACGGTCAAACAAGTTATTCCCCTTGCACTTCTGCATACAAATTGCATGTACAGACAGGTGTACCTACTATCAAGGGCAATAATCTGTTTCCTACTTATTTTCACGGAAACGTCCGATTTATCTTTCTGCTACCTAACTTCAGTGCAATGGATATTAAAGCTCTTTGTGATAGCAGTATGATTCCGGACATTTCTTTAAACATACGAAGGAGAAGAATTTTCTACTACATCAGTATAGCTGTACCATAACTTTATAAGTATTGGTAACGTTAGGTTTTACTGGCTACGTAAACCAGGCTATTGCGCTCGCTCCAATATATCAGTGCGAGCGCTGTAGAATGCATTAGGTAGGTATGTATCTATCGAAATCGTGTAAAACCTAACGTATCATTTACCTTCCAACTTATGATATGATACGGCTTCTGTACGTACTGTCTACTGTATTACGTGGAGACAGTACGTATATAGCTGTTGCGCCTTCATGACCACCGATCTCCCACTTTCCTTAGGTAAAAAAATACTAATACAAGCTTTTCAAGTTTTCACTTAAATGTAAATTTCTAATTACCGCAATAATCGGGCACGTATTGTCGTTTGTCGGCCAGGTGACTCCGAGCAGTCATTATCGGCTATCGCGTGCGGCTCCCCCAGTAATTAACTAGATGGAGCCCTCGGATGCGCCCTACGGTGAGTAACACGGGCGCGGTCAAAGCATTGACTTTTTGATTCCGAACTTCGGATATTTTAATAACGTCCGTCGATGTTGCGTAGTCGCGTGCCTAGATTTACTGAACATACACACCTACTTTAGTCGCTATAATATATTGATTTCGATGACGTCTTATTTCTTTCATAGAATTATTTGGGCACGCCAAACCTGAAGGTTTAAATATTAGGTCTGCGTTTTTGCTTTGTTTGATGCTTGAGAATTAGGAAGTTTCGTATAAGTATGTATAATATACAACGTCTAAATAACGTCTGTTTAACCTTTGAATACAAGTGCAAAAATAAGGGCGTATCAAAATAAAAATAAAAAATGTCCCAGCTCCCAGTGCACCTAATTCTAGAGTAACTATTAAAGAGGATTCTTTCGATATATTTAAGGACTTGGTTGTGGAGGACATGTCTGGTTAGCTGCATTATTAATTAAGCCTGCAACTTCACGGTACACCTAGTTTTTAAAATTTTTACCAACTTTTAATTCAACTCTTGTTTTCGGAAGGAAACTTTGGTAGTATCAAAACGACTTAACGGTCATAACAGGAATATGATACTTTAGCTTTGCATTATTTATGTTGGTATAATATCAACGAATTGCATCTGCCAGAATAACTGCAATGATCATCTGTTCAAAGAGAAACATGACACAGGGCAGAACCACACCGCGTCGAGTGTCTCGCACACAAGTTCTCACCCCGCCCCGTTCTAGATACTTGTAGATATAGGTATGTACTGTATTGTTCTACTGCGACATGACAAAACGTTTATACTTACTCACTGACAATAGCAATATCAATGGAATTTAAAGACGTTTCAGACATCCATGGGAAGTTTATGTTTCGAAATTTAGTTGAAGGGATAGTCAACTGTTCGTTTGTTACCTCCGTACCTAAGCGACGTTAATTGTAGTCTTGGACTATGTAGCCGATCTAAGGTTCAGGAGCTTATTTCCCCAGCAAGCTTAGCACATGATTGGTGCGACAATATGTCGCCGCGAGATAGATCTCCCGTCCTTCACTAGCTATATTAACAAAAGAGGGACGGATAGACTATCTCGCGGCGAGATACTGTCTCGCCAATCATTTGCTAAGCATACTGGATCATTACGTCGTTTGTGTTCTGAGCTGAACGAAGATTATGGCTGGAGGCGCGGCCAGGCGCGGCCGGGGGACGGCGCGAGTCTAATTGCCGGTCCGGGTTAACGTGCTTTGTTCGTCGTATTGGATACTAATTTGTGGTAACATACTGTTTTCCATCACGCACATGTATGCAGTTTAGCTTATATGTTATAACATATTTATGAAACACCTAGTTTAATGAACTGTACAGTTGGCTGCAAAAGAGCTTCCTAGTTTGTGAATGGATTCATACATAAATTGTGGACTCACTTTTACTTACAGCCACCTACTTATAACCAGATTAAATGTAACCAATACTTCCAATTTCAAAAAACATGTCATAAGATACACTACCACTAACAAACTTTCACTGATTTTACTGCCCCCGATGTCTGTCTTTTTGTCATATTCTTACAGAAGTAGTCAACAGTCTTTTCCCTTCACATTTTCATGGAAACATCCGATTCTCCATCTTTTTGTCTCAATTAGCTTCAGTGAAATTAATGAAATTTCATTGTGACACCAATATGAATTCAGACGGTTTCCTTAAAAACCGAATTGCCAAAAATTCGCTCATGATCTTGAACCTCCACCTGCCTTAAAGAAGCAGGTGGAACCTACACATCCCTATTACTGTTTAATTTTTGGAAACATGTCCTTTCATGTCCTCTAACGAATGCTCGGACCCTCAAAACAACCTAATCTCAACGAAAAGGCTAAAAATTTCATGCATCCACATGTTCCAGTGCTTAGCGCCCCCGCTAATGGTACATTTGCACCCTCCCGGAGGACCGGCGGGGGCGGCGGGGGACGGGGAGGTAAAAGCATATTTATGTTAGTTTCTGATTGACGATGATGGCTTCCCCTTGGTTAGAGTCGGAGCGGGCTCGTTGCGCCGAATCCAATCGTCGTCTTACTCAAACTCGTATCTGCAAAAATTCAGATACCTACCCCGAGTTTCATTAAGAAAAATTTAAACTGAATTTGAGATTGATAATTCAATAATTGCTAGCAAATCATTGGATATAATTATAATAATACCTAATGGTGGGCCTGTTGCTTGTTGCACCATATCATCGCTTTGCTTAGTTAAGCTAGTGTCTGACTTTTTTAGACTACGAGTTTGAGAAACTAACGGGGCGATTTAAGACTTACACCTTTAAGGTCTCCTCTGTGGTAGATAATAATTCAAAAGTGAAAAAGTGAAAAAGCAACTATTGTGAAAACTTTTTAAGAGTGGGCCTCAACCTAGGAAAAAACGTGAATTCACCCACGGGCCCCGCTCCTGTTCTCTGTGTGCGTGACGGCGCGCCTACTGTCCTCCCGCTCGCACACTCGCATAGTATATGCCGGAGCAACTACATGAAACGTGGCAATATTTTTAAAGATTGAATTGTCTAGTACTATTTATAATTATGTGCAATCATAAAGGCGGGGTCACACCCGATGATCAAACCGGTTACTCACGTAATTTTAGTCGATAATTGCTCGACACGTTTCGATCCATTTAGAGGAATACCCGCGACCAAAGCCCTTGCGCTCTGCTACTAAAGCGCTGAATATCGACTAAAATTATGTGAGCGTAACCCGTTTTACCCGTTTGATCAATATTTAAATATGTTTGAGAAAACGTTTTTAAAATTTGGGGCAGCAAAAAACACGAGTCTATATTAATTCGCATAATTTATTACGCATACTTCAAATTGGCATAGCGTTGTTAAGCATACTATTTGAGTGGCATAAGAATAATTTCGCATAAACGATTACGCATAATGTATTTACGTATAACGTAAACTATCATAACGATGATTTGGAATAATTAGGATGAGCATAATACTAATTGGTATACTTAATGAAAGGTATAAAATATAATAGATAAAATAATAATGACCGATCATAGATTGCGTAGCAAAACCAATACTAAATACCTAATATTTTTGCCAAGTTACTGTCGATTAGTACGTATTAATAATATTATTATATTGCTTCCAATTTAAAACTAGTTTAGACTTTTTTTTTACTTGTGCGTTGTGCGTAGGTATAACAGTTAATGTTTGGGTCTTGACATATTTTATTGACTGACTGTATACCTACTTATATTTTTATAGTAAATATAGATTATTTTAATTATTACACAAATTTTTACCCTAGCAATTTATAATGTTCCTAAATACGGCGTGTGTATATTATACGGGATTGATTATGTAATTAATTAAGATTAAATAATTGTTATACCTAATGTTTTATTTAATTGATTGTATCTGACGTGTTTATTAGGATGTGTAGGAGATATTGACGAAAGCTAGGCTTCAACTTCGCTTCGTCGCTCCTGCTTATTAGTCTTTTGAACTTAACCTTACTGTCTTGGTTTTACCCTGATCTGCCTGCTTCGCTTGATTCTAAGTTTATGCTAATCCATATTAGGATGAATAAAGTTATATTTAATAATGTTATGCATATTTCAATTATGCATAATCAGTAATATGCGTATTAAGCATTATGGAATTTTATTATTTTGCCTATTCAATATTATGCTTAATTATTTATGCCAAATCCGTTATGCGAATTCATATTAGGACTATTAATATTAGGCATATTAAAGGGGACCCAAAAAACACACTTGTAACTACTTGGAAGTTACGGAATTGTTATTTATTAGGCCCTCTTCACTAAGTAAAAAATATAAACATTTTAAAAAGATCATCATTCATACTTAGCAGTTTGGAGCGGTACCTAAGATTCGACATTAGTGACCGGCAGCTTACGCACTTAACGCACTGCTCTCGCAGATTTTCCAGCGGGGACACTGTTCTCGTACATACGACGTAGGTAGGTATTAGGTATACATTCTAGCTATAAACATGCAGAGTCTGAGGAATACATATAGGTAGGTACAGTATCTATTCTTTAACAATGCTCTGTCTCACTAGAATACCTCGTAATCATAGTTATAAAGTAATAAAATTGTGTAGAAACGTTTTAACTGAATTACTTTAATGGTTTTCTTTGAAATGGCTTTTTCCTTTTTCTAAACGCCTTAGTGAAAAATAGTTTGAACCGGGATTTAACTATTAATTTAATATACCTACAAATAAGGTACACATACATCGATTCCCGGAATACGCCGTTGGTATAGGTATAACTAGTTACAGTCACGTCCACGTGTAAAAATATGCATATACTATATATACATATATAGGTACCAGAACGTATCTTCGTTCGACCTTATGTATGACCGATCGATCTATGTGCCGTTACATTTTGTTCAGTAATATTATTCAGTTGATTATTGACATTTGTATTTGTTTTGACTATTAATTTAGTTAATCAATCTAAGTAATCAGCCATAGTACTAAAAATCGCACCCAATCTCTCAGTACTGGAGTGATTACCTATTTAACCCTTCCCTGACAGGAAAGGGTTAGCCTGGGGCCTATTCGGGATCCGGCCGGGTGCCGGATTGTATGACTATTAGCTAATTGCTCGGTTGCCAACGAAACGCTTCACGATGACAGGAGAACTAAATAAACAATATTAATTTATTGATCGATTTGAGATTTAAGCTATGCCGGAGTTAAAGGCCCATCAATTAACTAAATCTTGTTATTCAATATAGAAAGAAATATTCTTCGACAAGATTCTTCAGACTACTAATAATTATTTCGTAAATAATAATATGACATATTTAAAAAGAAATTACTTACATCAAGCTAAACTGGGGCAAACTCTGGACATTTTCAGTTTCAGGGACACCCAATTAGCGTGATATTTAAAAACCTCAATTGCAGTCAGGTTCGTCACGACAATGAAGTACGATATATTTAAGAATTTAAAATTGATCAGGGTCACGTTTTATAAAGTTACATTTTACAATTTCGCTGTTTGCCTCTCTAACGCACGCACATATTGGCTAGAAAGAGATGCAAACAGCGAAATTGTAAATTGTAACTTTATAAATCGCGACCCAGATTATATTATGTTATAACTAGCGACCCGCCCCGGCTTCGCACGGGTACTATACCTACCTCCTGAATTACTCTATTAAAAAAAAATATCATAAAAATCCGTTGCGTAGTTTTAAAGATTTAAGCGTACAAAGGGACATAGGGACAGTAAAAGTGATTTTATTTTATACTATGTAGTGATATCGTTTACATAATAAAGGTGCGGTTAAACTAAAAGAGCATTCGCTGTTCTAGCGCCCGTTCTAAGAAATCAACCAATCACGTTGTGTGTACCGATCGAATTTCGTAGAGTGGGAGGTTAGAACAGCGAATGCTCTTTTAGTTTAACCGCACCTTAACACCAATCCCGAGTATTTATTGAAATTTTGTGCTTAATTGTCGTTACAAACCTGACTAAAACTAAGGTTTTTTTTTAAAATTTCGCGTTTATTGAGTGTCCCTGTGAAAAACCTCACTTATGCGAACTTGTTTCGCTGGACCACACCACCCTAATATGCATAGTTGATAAAGCCGCACCCTGAGATGGCAAATTGGCAAGCAACAGCAGATTTTATGTAGGTAAAGGCTAAAGACAATACGTTAGGTAAATTATAATTATTAAAGTCATATGCCAAAGCAAAAATACAGAGCTTACCAATAGGTGGGATTCGAACCCACGTACTCAGCTTACGCGGCTATTGGTGCTATTGCCTAAACCACTCGGCTGCTCAGACTTAAAGTCCTTAAAGTTAAACTTTAAGTACTTTCTTATAGATACTTTCTTATAGATTTCTTTACTTATATTTATAGGTACTATTAATAATAGGTAATCACGCTTCTAACTTTGTCGTGCTGTACGTCTAATATTTATAGGAAATTCAGTAATGACGCGTATGCATTAGCATAACGAGCCCGTGTTATTATTTAGTGGCTACGCGTCAAAAAGTCATTTATCAGTTTGTCTGTCCGTCCATCATTAACGCATTATCTATAGGCACATTTGTATTATTGGACGATTGATCTATAACCCAGTTCAATTTGAATAAAACGTGTTTGCCCTCTTTGTCATTTCTCATAATAATTGTTCATGTATTGAACATTTGCTTTGTAGATGTGACGGGTGATTACGTTGACCAATTTCTTGAATTAAATACCTAGGTAACAAAGTCAATACAAATATCTAGGTACATAAATGAGTTGACACAGGCAAGGCGAAACATTCAATACATTGACACTTTACCAGTAACATTTCAGGTAGGAATAGGAACTTACATATGTAATAAATAAATAAATATCTTACACAAATCGACCTAGTCCCACCGTAAGCTCAATAAGGCTTGTGATGTGGGTATCATCAGACGACGATAAATATATGTATATAATCGATCGATACTTACATACATAGACAGCCATGACCAAGGAACAAATATTTGTGATAAATAAATATACAAATAATGCCCTCGCCGGGATTCGAACCCGGAACCTCCAGCTACGTAGGCTGGGTCACTACCAAAGTCTACCAACTAGGCTATAGAGGCTGACAAAGTATCTAGCGCAGGTATGACAAGGAAGGCTAGGTACGTCCAGTATTTTTCCCACTGTGTGAAATATAATTTCTTACGTCATATCAAAAAGAAAAATGAAGATGAGTGTAGGTACACTCACAGGCCGTATTTCACAGTGAGAAACGCATATAGGTACTACACTAAACCCTCAGTCGAAAGCTCTCCGTCGTATTTACGAATTGTGAAGTCCCAGGCAGACCTCAGGCACTCAAATTCGCATTTATATGATCCGCTACAGGGCGATATTGTTTTAAGCGGGCCCGGCTGAGGGCCGGATATGAGCCGCATTTCAATGATATTGCTTCCGCGCCAGCGTTGGCCAAACACTTCACAAGGTATTAGAATATTGAGCGGGCTTCCAATCTCCAGTACAACGGTGTAGCGTGATAGTGCGAATTGTTTTGCTACAACCCCAGCGCTACATCCAAGCCTACTCGTACCTAAGGTCCTGGATTAGAGTTAGGTTTAATAGGAATGCAAACTTACGAGTATATTAAAAGTAAAAAAACTTGGAATCAAGACGCTAACTTAAAACCAAACCAATTAAAAAAATGTTACTAACTATTAGCCCACTTAGCTCAAGTAAATACGTAGTAGTATGTCCTACCTATACTATTAACTACTACTTAGTACCTATGTATTAAATCTCTTTTCTGCCCTCCGGCCGGCAAACAGCACATTGCCGGCCGCTGCGCTAAACTAAGTTGCTGCCTGCCGGCTCCGTTAAGCAGAAAAATAGTATACTCAGACACACCTCGGCCGTTAAATAAAGCCTCGGATCACATGTTTGTCGGCCTCGGCTTCGTCTCGGCCTACAATTACACGTCATCCGAGGCATTTCCCTCTGAAATGGCTTTGGCATGTAATCTACAATTACTTTCATCTACTGTATATTTTTGTAAAGATAAGAATGAACGAATCCACGCGCTACTCTTGTTTAATTCAAGTATAGTATACCTATGTTGGTAGGTAGACCGGTGGTTGGTAGAATAGTTCTTTATAATATTACCGGACTGTTTGGCTACTTCAGCAGCTACAAAGTATTTGACGCCGACTGTACCTACATTACTTCCTCGCGTCACTTGTCGCCGCTGTCTCGTCGTGGTTGTCGGCGCTGCCTGGTTCCAAACTTTAAGCTCCCCGAATAAAAACAAGGGACAACTTGACAAGAACAGGGAAGTATGTAGAGCGGAGACATAACTAGTTTTTTTGTAATAACTCAACAAATCTCTTACAGTTTAGCTTATTGAAAAAGTTATTCGCGTTGAAAAGTACAAATCATTAACGTACCTTCTAACTTGAGTACCTACCTATTTATTTTGTTCACGGGTTTAGGGCGGTAAAAACTTATTACGGAATTTACAGATAACACTATTGTCGCCAGATTACGCATATTAACACATTCGCGGACACTACTCCAGACACAATAGAAGAAACAATGAGATTACGCCTATAGGCGTTGAGTGTCCTCGAAGGTGTTAATAATTATTATTAAACGGATGACAAATTGATGGAGATTTCTTAACCTTTTCAACGCCTTCCCTCTCGCATCTAATTGTGACATACACGCCAGTATCTCTACTAATGAAGAACGAAAATAAACGTTGTCTGTCAAAAAGACAGTTACTTTGACAGCATACTCGATGAACACTTTAGTAGCTGCTGGCGTAGTAGGCAGGACAACACACGGCCACTTTAGTGGTTCTTGGCGTTGAAAAGGTTAAATGTTACTTGCACCGCCACCGTTGGGATAAATTTTAGTGTTATGTATAGGTAATCATTCATAAAATATAAATTTATGACAACGATAAGGAGGAAACCTGAAATAGTTGACGTGGTTTTTAAAAACTACAATGCTTTCATTAACCCTTATATGCATGACCTTGACAAAGATTTATTCAAATTTGAATTCTGACATGCTGTCAATAAAGTCAAAAATACATGATGCATATATACATCAATATGCATTTAAGGGTTAAACACTCATATTTGAACGGCAAACGGGACTTAATCGCGTAAACTTTTACGTTAGACTTTGTCGTGACGTTTCGGGCATGACATTAAGTTATGATACTTTGGGACAATAATTTACGTAAATTTACGCGATTAAGTCCCACTTGTTGTTAAAGTACCTATGAATTACTATGTCATTTTGCTCTATGATAAGATAACATGCAGTTTTTTTTATGTGACGAAGGTAGACAACTATGCCACCCCACCTGATGGAAAGCAGGAACTGAGGCCCATCGACATAGTGACCAAAAAATCGCCTATGCGCTGCCTAACCTGAGCACTTAGATGGATTGTCTCTATCCATGCCAGTAATTACACCGGCTATCTTACCCCAAACCGAAATACAGCACAGTGCAAAAACTGCTATTTAGCGGCAGGTTAACGGGTAAGACGGTGGTAGCTATCCGGGCGGACCCTGCACGAGGTCCTACCACCAGAAAGTTCTGATTTTTGTACCTGTATGATGCCGTCAATTTACAAATTCGCATCTACTGCGGCCGCTGTTCCGATGCGATCCATTAAGAGGATTAAAAGCGCCTCCTCGCGGCACCGCGCCGAACACCCGATACAACAAGCCTGCCTACAGTGCCTACTATAGGTAGTCCTATTTAGATATACCTACCTTTCGGGATAAGTCAACGTACCAAACAGTACCTCGCCAAATATTTGGACTGTTATTTGGATTTGGATTCAGATACTACAAGTACTTATCTTCTTTTAGAGTTTACGAAGTTTCTGAATTTGTTACGTTAGTTCAATAAAAAAAAACTCATTTGAGTTCTTAGCCTAAGATGGCTTCACACGAGCTTACGAAGCTTATTTTTTGGTACAAAGACGAAAGTTACACTTCTCCTATTTAAACGGGAAAATAAAAACGGGCATTTTTTATACCGTAACAATATAAGTTAAATAAAGTAAGGTGGACGTACCTATTGTCGTAAAATAAGAGTTATAGGTACATCTATAACTATTATGTTTAATTTATAAATTCTGAAGAAAAACAAACTTAAGAAAAAAATATATATTCTCTGTAATTTTAGTGAGGAACGTTCAATATTTTTTGTTCGAAATACAAAATAGGTAGTTATTTTATTAAAGTATAATTTTATAATAGGTATAAAGTAACCACTGATGAGTTGAGGACAGAGCCAAATATAAAGTGTGACTATTCCGCACCTATGAACTGCACGCTACGTAGCTTACTCAATTATCAATTACTCATCATTGTATCTAATATTAAAAACTTTTGACTTGCCCATAAACTAATTAAAGTATAATTTTTATGGCTGATAGATGAGCATGTGGCGTCATATGGCGCATCGCATGCGCACGCGTCATTGCACGCACGCGCGGGTCTCCCGCCCATTAGCGAGTAATCTAGTCCATGCCGGGTAATCAGATGGCATGTTTAACATATAAAGTACCTATAGCCCTACCATGAGCTGCCGCTAATACGTTGTCAACACGCGCTTATTTTCTATCCATCACGCTCTTACTTGCGTATTGGCGTGAGCGAGCCGGATAGAAAGTAAACGTAGCGGCATTTCATGGTAGGGCTACCGGTCCTTTAATGGTCAGATTTACCGTGGGCTGTAAATGCTTGAAACTTCATTCATTCTTATTAAAGGATGAGGTGAAATTAGGGCATGCAAACCGGTTTTTATTTGTATGAGATTACGGTGAATAACCGGTTTTATATACTTTACAAAACCGGTTTGCACTCCCTAGGTAAAATTAAGTTTATTAATGTATTGTGGTCAAATGAGTTGATCTGACCCTAGGATAACGCGACGCTAAAGTGGCTGCCAAATTTGATTACCATTTAACATAGGTATTCAATAAAGTTCTGTACCAAAAGCTTGCGATATATCTAAATTGGTCATTAAATTGGTCTCAACTCAAGCAATATTAATTTAATTACTAAATCTCAGAACTGAGACCAGCACAGTTTCCTGATTGAGATTTATGGCAAACTTATCTGTAAGTATTCCGTATATCCTGTAGTACTGAACCCGGTATTACGTGGTATTACCCATATAAAATACCGGTATTGGAAGCCCTATATGTCCAGTACACAGTCAAAGGCAAAATAAGGTGTATACAAAAATGTTCAAAAATATGTCCCAGTGCACTCTAATTCTGTGTAATAAGAACGTCGTAACATATTTATGAGCGGATTCTTTTGATACTTCTTTTTGCACTTGCCTCGCACATGAGATTGATGTTGAGATTATACTTCGTCTAAAATAAATAGGTACCTATAAACCAAACTCAAGTTAATGAATAAAAATCAATAACAATCACTTAACTCAGCTGGGCACCCTCTCTTCCAGGTCAGCGCGCCGATTGCGCGGGCGACGCAGCGCACCCCACGCAGCCGAGCGTGATGGTGTCAGCAAATATGGCATAATGTTGGCCGAATGTTGCTTGATTACATTTTTTGTGCGTTTTCAGACTGTTTATTGACCGTGAAGATTTTAATTAATGTAATAAACAGAAGAAGAAACTGGCCTGCTACCGCGAACAGAAGTTCGGAAATTTCGGGGATTTGTCTGTGTCACTCCAACGAAGGAGTCATTTAGAGATGACAGAGGAAATCCCCGAAATTTGCAGATTTCAAAGATCGCGGCAGGGCCGCAGAATATGAGTGTAAGTAACGTTTAGTTAGCCTTAGGAAGGTACAGGTAATACAACATAGGTAGTCAACATACACGTGCATAATATTGAGGCCACAATCAGATTTCAAACTTACGTCCGATACGTCCCTTTCTATAACATAATACTGTACTCTGAAATCACTAGTTCTTCGGTCTCGAGTTATGTCAAAGAGACGTTTCGTCATTTCGTCAAACAATTTGCGCGTGAGATGATTCATGATGCTCAACTGACAACACCGATTTTCTTTTTCGTTAAAATGTTTGAGCTGATTGAAGAGACATTTTTATGGTAGATGTACATAGAAATGTTAGACAATTACATAGTGATATGTAATTGTCTAACATTTTGAGATTTTAGATCAACATTTTAGATACTCTTGTTCTAAACTTTACGCCACCAAGCTGTCAGATTGGAAAGCTTATAAAGTATACCTTCTTCGACGGTTTTGATGGCTAATTGCAACTCGACCTATGTCTGCCTCGATGTATGTCTGTACAGATATGTAGTGGTAAAAAAATGCCGAAACCATCCCGACCTACTCGAACGGTATCGCGTCATAACGCGATATGGTTCTATTTTAGACAGTCAAGTGGCAAGTGTAGCGCCTCGCGGTTTTCTTTCATGTCGGCAGGACTGTGCTCTCAAATCTGAAGAGCTCGGTTGCTGCGTAGGGCAGTAGCGCCGATATCTCACCAAAAGATTCATATTAAGATTAAAGCGGTTAGATATGTCTACTATACTGTCTACTCGTAAAGACGAATGCCAAAAATTTAACCAAAAATTATAGCATGACTAATTTTACTTATTTCATAAGATTATGTAGTCATTTCAGGTACGATTGAACGGATTGAAATACATTGCCCAGTTGATATAAAGAATTGCTACATTTACGAGTTAAGTATGTACCTAGATAAATATGACAATAGTTAATTATAAGCGAAATATGTGGAATAACTTATGTGTTGACGCAAACGACTTATTTATTTATTTATAAGCAATAAATAATCAAATAGTTATTATAAAAATATAGGTCATACTTAGCTTAACAAAACAATTTTATTTAGTTTGACTGTGGAGGCACTTCAGTCTGAACCTATTATAATTCAATAATAATTAAGTATACCAATAGATTATACCTATACCTATATATAGTTATCTGTATTATTTCGGCGTCCCATAAAAAGTTTGATGAGCTGCTTTATAGGATATCGAAGATATTTCTTGTCTATAGCTTAATTTTCAATAAAAAAAACTGTCGAACTTCATATCGTCATTGTTCACGCTCAGCTACTCGCATTGTGATAACCAATATTGTCCCATGAGCGGGAACAATTGCGAACAATCGGGAATATCCGAGCACAATTCGAGCTCATTGGAGCGCTCGTTGTCATCAAGGTAGACAATGGCAAGGGTTGCAACAATGAACTGGTAATCTGTGGATTGTTGATTAGTTGCCATTAGAGTCGCTTCAAATGAACGCGAAGTCATTTTGTCATTCCTAATAGGCATGATGACTGGTACCTAAGTCAAATCAGCATCTTTTATCGAACTGTCAAAACGGTTAGGTACCACTACGGAATTTTATATGAAATACTCTAAAGTGACGTCAAGTTTGAGTACTGCTCAATGACCTACTCTTTTAAGTTCTTTTAAATTTATTAAATAGAAGTTTTGTACAAAAATTACTGCAAACTACATCTTAGTAATAATTTCGTCGTGTATTATGTCGTGCATAATGTTAAATAATTTCTTTTAACTACAGTCATCAAATCATCCCTATTCTAAATGGCAGGCAATTTAGGCACACGTACCTACTACCTACCAACTTAAGTCTTAAGTACAACTGTTGGGTAGGTACAGTCAAGAGCATAAATATGTTGTACAATCCTTAATTTCAATATTTTTAATACATAGCATGATGCGCGCTTTACACGTGGTCGTTCGCCGCGTGCATGCAATGTCTGTTGCCTGGCAACCTCATGCTTTGATTCGGCGGCCGCATTAGGCGTACGACGCAGTGTAGTTCCCGCATTAGGTGAAATTGTGTACCTAGTACCTATACTACTACCTATATATTACATGCCCTAGACCGTAGGTACCTACACTGAAAATAAATGCATAAGTACCTACAGAGGTACTTTCAGTGTAGGTACTATCGATAAAAGATGCTGATTTTACTTAGGTATGCATTTAATAAATAATAATAAATATCTTGGGATATCTTACACAAATCAACCTAGTCCCACGGTAAGCTCAATTGAGGCTTGTGATGTGGGTACCAGGCGACGATATATATAATAGATAGATACGTATAGATACTTAGATACATACACAGCCAAGACCAAGGAACAAACATTTGTGATAAATAAATACACAAAGAATGCCCTCGCCGGGATTCGAACCCGGAACCTCCAGCTTCGTAGGCAGGGTCACTACCAACTAGGCTACAGAGGCAGGCATTTATTTTCACTGATATAGGCTGGTGATGATGGTCCTAGTGACAGCACTAGGACCATCATCACCAGCCTATATCAGTCCACTGCTAAACAAAGGCCTCTCCCACTGCCTATCCGTATGGATGCAATAGGAGGTAAATACCCATAATCACCACACTGGGCAAGTTGGTTGGCAATGGTGGGTAAGATTGTCCCTAACATTCACTAACCCATTTCACAATTTGCCTGGATCGTTAACTTCACGTTTATATTACGGCGCCCTAAAACAGTAGTGTTACGCAAGCGCACGGCGGCTAAATATACGCGGTATTTGTGGACCACTCCAGGCGAGCTTATCTCGCCGCTAGGGATGCTGGATGCCGGGATATCCGGATTTTTTACACAGTCTCTATAAAAGTGTGTTTACTGCTTTCCTTTTTTTTCAAAGACCTTTTGGATTTTTGGTGCATTGACAAGCTAAGTTTTTTCTCCTAACTTTTATTCGAAGAATAACGCTTACTCTCAGATGCTAGTGTCAAATTACAACGGAGTTTAGACATTACTATCCGAGGGTAAACGTTATTCCTCGAATAAAAGTTTGATGAAATCGAATCTAAAACTATTATTAAAATACACAGGTTGTTTGACTTTTTGATTAAATGCACCATATTTTGACATAGTCCGTGTCAAGTCAAAAAGCATTCCACGACCTGTGATTTTCTGAATTTATAATGTTACTGGCGCAGTCACTCAAGACTGCTTACTTGTTTCTACTTTCTACTTCTTGACTACCTAATATTCAATAATATATTGTGTCAAGGAGCTTTCAAATCTTATCATTGTTATAATTAGAAATATAATTATAAATACTCTATTAGAACCAATCAGGGTGGAAGTATTTTTGTATCGACCTACATAGGTAATTTCCTTAAGAAGTTGGCAGCCCTACATGCTTTGGCGCCGGCGCCGCTTTGAACCGCGTGGGAATGCGCGGGAGTCGAGTGCTTATTGATTGCATTTCCGTTCAACAACATTCTTATTCACGTGACTTACATGCTAAGCTCTCCTATAGCGATTAACCATTGTAAGTTGGCATCTACCTATATCCGTAGGGCACTAGACCAAACTAAGTGGTTCAATTATAACTATTATAAGTTAGAAGAATCTCGCTTTATCGCATAGTCGCGTCTCTGATATTTAGGCTTGAGGGGCAACGTATCAAATCTGAATGATCAAGTAATAGTATCTCTAGCATCTCAACTTTGAAAGTTTATTATAATAAAATTATATGTGCGTTGCGTATAGGATTACTGCATTTTAGTTATGTATAAGTAGTGGTGTTGTAGGTGATATGTACTAGATTTTTTCAAAGTAATGAGAGTTATGAGGCTTTCCAAGTACGAAAATAACTGGCTTAGGTATACAAATTAACATTCATTTTTATCAAAGTTAAGACTTGTATTTCTTGTACAAACGTAACATCATAGACAGCTTTTCAGGTCAAATACAGTCCGTGGAAACACTGGAAACTAAGAGTCGGACTTCATTGATATTTACATATCTAATTATATACCTATTATCTTTAGATACCTACCTTACCTAGGTACCTACGCCACGCCATGAAACTCGCGGTCAGTATATACTGCGTTTAGGCTGTAAAGATTTACTGAGAGGTGAGGTACAGTGAGTGTAGGATTTTTATTATGATCTAATTTTAAGCAGTTTTCTTATAAATATTTTAAGCGCCGTGAATACATTTCATATTGTCGATACTATTTTAGTTACCAAGCCTTACATCGTCATTCTATAAAATTGGTTACTTTATGAAATGACCCCAATCATTGCCTCTAATACCAGAGACCAATTTGACCCATAAGAACTCAAATGCTATACCGCAAACTGTAATTTAAAATGTTATAAAATAAGACATTTTCGATACTATCTACCGCAACAATAGGATAACATTACCAATCGATTGTGTACCTTAGTGAAATATGTTTTGAGATCGATTTTGTTATGGATTGACACAGGAAAAAAAGTGAAAATATTATGACACGCCATTGTCCAGAACCGAGGCCAATTTATCAAAAGAGCTATCTCACCGTAAAATGACGGCAAATTCATAAAAGGTTCGGACCACGCCACGCCTTCCTTCTTGGCAGCGGCTGGCTTCGCTCTGATTGGCCGGTAGGGCATCGCGTGCGCATAACTTTAATCTATACAGCACGCTCCATATTTTATTATGAGAATCTTACCAAGAATTCAAAAGAGAACATGCGATTGACAAGCATAAAATTCGTGGCTGTTACTATTTTTTACGAATATGTTTTGCATGCCATTAAACCTGAGATAAAATTGTCGCTTTACATAAACATACCTCAGCAAAATGTATCCAAAAATAAATAGAGGACACTCCACTAAGCAAGTTATAGTTAAGACTTGTTAACATTTCGTCACTTGTTATTAGATAAAAATAATAAGTTTACACACGTGCTAATGTATGGTTGAAAGATTTATGTTTACGGTAAGTAGATCCATCGTCGGGTCACTATAATGTGTCGATGCGGTTCTATCGGTATTGGCATTCGGTTTGCGTAAACATCTCGGCGAATTTTATATCAAATCCATTATACAATTTATTTTTACAACATATTGAATTCTGCTTCGCTTTAAACTAAATGGGGGTAGGGTAAAAGCACCAATAGATGACTGCCACCCAGAAGTTGACTGATAGGTCTAAAAATGTAAATAATTAAATCAGGAATAATTTTACACGCCTGTGAGTATTTTTCTCACATGCGGCAGCACTATATCGAGTGTCGCATGCGAATTCCCAGACAATTAAGCCACGCGCGAGGCCATGAGCGGTCGTCGAGTTTGCGTTTCACGCCAAAATCGCGTTTTATATGGGATCCTTATTAAAAAAAGCCGTCAAAAATTTAAGCTTTTAATTACGTAAAAAATCGAATATGCCTTTTATTTCCTTGATTCACTTCAGTATAGATTTTAGACTAATATCTCTATTGTGTATATTATAAAGAATAGTTTTTTTTCATTTATTTTATGAGATATTTGCTGGTCAAGTTATGGTTTCAATATTGTGTGTTCGGGCCAAAAGATGAACGACGGTCAACTTTTGGGCAAAGGCTCGAATTTTCAAATGCTTGTGTAAATTATAATAAAATAGCTAGATGTAATATTTATATATAGAATTACAATCAGCTTTGTAGTTGATTTTTAGACCAAAAGATGAACGACCCTTTTTTTCATGTAACACGTTTTAAAGTAGGTAATTTATTTTTGAATGGAAACGGGATTGTTCGACTCAAGAATCGCTGTCCAAAACCTGAATTAGGAAAATTTACTGATTCATCTTTTGGGTTGGATTCCAATAAATGAATTCGAATCAATTTAGTTCGTTCATTTCGTTAATGCGGTCTCCAAAACATGAACCAACTGATTTTATTGAACGGTTGAATTTGGGAAAAATTTATTTTTTGTTCTTTGAGAACAGATTGTTACACAATGTACACCGTGTTTATATTTCATTAAAAGAAGGTTCTTAAGGTTAAATACAATTAATTTATCTAAGAAATAGACGTTTTTGCTATGCTCTATTCATCTATTGGAGTTTTGGCGTTCATATATATTGATCTCGCTATATTGCAATTATGATGGTTCATCTATTGGGGTCAAATTGTTCAGTGATAGGGCACTTTGTTCAACTATTGGTAAATTTGGGTCCTTTTTGAATATAATATTTTTTATAAAATTACTGAAGTTTTATACGACGCACGAAAATAACTTATTCTAAACTCAATTAAATGCGGAATCATATAAAAAAAATAAAATTGATGAATATGAGTTACATCATATAGAAAAAAATATTGAAAGTTGGGAAAGTTGCTTAACTATTAATCTATTGGTGATTTTACCCTACTTATATTTAGCTATAGTTTTACATCTGACGTAACTACAGGCGCGTTAAAGGGGCGATTGCACCGCTGCTCAATAGGTATACGCAGACGGTACGGAATCGCAGTGACGCATCGTATCCGTAACGTTTTTGCCTCATATTCCCCACACCGCTGCTTAAAATACGCAGTCTCGGCGTGTACGCAATGACGTGCCCCAAACTAGACATTTTTGACGCATTGTGTTGTGTCGCGTTGGGTTGTTGTACACATGACTGCGTTTCCGTACCGTCTGCGTATTTTAAGCAGCGGTGTGGGGAACATGCGGTAAAAACGCTTTGGATACGATGGATTGATAAGTTGATTGTAAATAAAATTCTGGTATTAGCCTTGGGGATCATATACATCACGAACGAAACAATTTTAATCGTTTTGGAAATAGTGACAAATACTTAGTACCTAGCTAAATTACAAGAAAAAAGTACCTAATGTTATTTTAACTTGTTTTTATCACTACCCTATAAGCCTTGGTAGATGAGCTAATGTACTACATGACTTGAAATAGTGAGTATGCAACTCGAAAAATTTTCGTAAACTTTATTAGGCATAATATATAATTTTCTTAAAATAACGCACCAAAAATCGATGCACAATTAATGACCAACTTTAAAAATCGTATGAGATAATTACTGTTTTAAAGAATGTATGATACTTAGTCATACCTACCAATACGTACCTAATAGGTAGCTTAATATATAATATCGTCGGGGATAGTGCAATACTGCGTAACTAATAAATTCAATTAGGGTAAATTTGAGTAAACCACGGCTATGCAAACGCAGCGTAGGACGTCCACCCGCAAGATGGACAGACGACCTTGTGAAGGTCGCCGGGACACGCTGGATGCAGGTCGCATCTAACCGGTACATGTGGAGGTCCAGAGAGGAGGCCTATGTTCAGCAGTGTACGTCTTATGGCTGAGATGATGATGATGATGATGATGAAATTTGAGTGTCAATTGTTTGATATTTGAACTCTATCTTCGGTATATTGTCTATGCTTTGGTAGTTACGCAATATTGCACTATCCCCGACGATATGTTTCATTTGAACCATAGTTTCAACAATTTGAAAGATCTATTTTTTTCTTCTTTAGTTCCTATATACACCGTGTTTTTATTGATTTCCGCTAAATTGGACAGGTTACTTGGGACATAAATAGAAGTTGCCTGGTATATTGGCTTTTGTTAATTTCGTAAAAAATATTTTTTTTTCGTTTTCATATATATAATAATTGTAAGGGCAAGTGTGAGAGAACCTTAACAATAAGATCTCAGGCGACTGACGGTTGCTGATGGCACATGTCAAAATAAGTAACATTAGGATGTAATAAAGGTTGCAATACACTTATTCAGTCATTAAACATATTTTTTTAATAACTCAATAACAGTACCTAAGAGTTAAGACACTTGTTTCTTAGAGAAATTAATTATTTTTGATCTAAATAAGCTCCCCTTAAATTTAACGGAAATCAATAAAAACACGGTGTATAAAGAACTACACGTACCTAGGCATTATTTCGTAAAACGGGCCTACGCCAGAAAGCTTTTAACTCGCGTACCCTAAAAATTGCCTGTCAAAACATCGTCGGCGCATCAAAGAGGGTGCGCCTTTAAACTTCCCCGGGGTGAGTTGCAGAAACGAAACCACTCTCATCGACCAACGTGTATTTAACCAGCAAATGGATGGATCTTTGAGTGATGGCTAATTTTAACTTTAAAAGCCGGAAGATGAAAATTTTAAGTAATATATAGGTTGTGGTTCAGTTCAGAGCTATCACTAGCTTAATTTTTTGTATGGGTTCATGTTTATGCAGCCCTGAAAAATTTATCATCACATTATGTAATCCCAAATATAGTAATATATATATATATATCGGAAAGAAGTTTTAGTGTAGGTACAGTCGACCTCAAATATATCGTTAACGGATTAAATGCCAAAAATATATTTATATTAGGTACCTATTATTTACACGAGTTAATTGCCTTGTCATTAAAGTAATTATATTTTTGGCACCTAAACCGTAATGATATCTTTGACGTCGACTGTAGGTACTTACATACTTTCTTTGACTTTAAAAATGCACACATACGTTTGAAAAATACGACCAAATCGGTATAAGCCAATCGTCGACGAGTATGCCACCAATTTAAAAAGAAACTTCTCAAACAATAGACTGATGAATAAAAACAAAATGTAAAAAGTAACTGGCCGATAAAGAAATAAAATGCAAAAGTAACTGCTGGCTGAAATGAAACAATGGCCGTTCGAAAACATTTAAATTTCAAAGCGGGAGCCGCCATTGGCCACAATGGCGTCCAAATGTCAGATTTGACAGGTGATAAAAATGTTACATCAAAGTTTAAAACTGGACAAGAGCGAGCCTGGGTTTTCTGGTTTAAAGCTAACTAATCTAAATCGTGGATATTATGTAGGTATATTTATCGTATCTACACGATTTTCGTAGATTTTCAAACACGAATGAATGAAGACAGTGCTATCAGCAGGGGGTGATTCTTAAAAAAAGTTCAGCAAATGAAAATAAAAAAGTTTTTTTTCTTTACTGTTTTTCGCAATGTACATTGAAAGTATATACCAAAAGCATATTTTTGATGAATGTGGACAAGCTTAATACCATTGGATAAGGCAAAAAAAAAATTGCATGTAAACACGGTTGTGACAATGTGTGACACGGACGTGACATATTTGCAATAAATGTTAAAATTGATGTGTTTAAATTCGTAATATGATAATTTATTATGATTAATCAATAAAATATACCAAAAGGATATTCTTGATGTATCTGGATAAGCTTAATACCATTGGAAAAGGCAAAAAAACCATGTAAACACGGTTGTGACAATGTATGACATGGACGTGACTTTTTCCAATAAATGTTAAAATTGATGTTATTCAATTCGTAATATCATAATTTATTATGATTAAGCAATAAAATAAAGCAATGAAATGGTTTCAATGAATTGGTATTTTTATTTTTCTTCAAAGCAGTAAATAATTATTTAGATATCCCTTTTACAAGGTTCGGCTGAAAAGTTTCTGGTCTGACAATGGAGAATAACTTTTTAAAAAACCTCCTTGGTACTACAACCTTACTTTTTTCTGATGTTAAATGTCAAAATTGGCGCCATTTTATCGATAAGTTTTTTTATAATTGTTGATTTCCTGAAACAATACCTACAATATTTCTAATATGCCAGATACAAATCTTGGCTCGGTGGACAGAGATTTTCAAGAACGAAGGGGTCATTGGGGCCTATTTTGAAGAGCAAGACGGCAACTACTACTTGGCCTTGTTAAAATCATGGGAGCATCGTAGGGACAATTGTATAGCCTTACAAGAGTTACAAGGAGACTATGTTGAAAAGTAAATAAAAAATATAACACAAAACGACTTGTTTCTATGTCAGGCCAGAAACTTTTCAAATCCATAGAAAAATGGACAAAATAAAAATGCTCAATAAATAGTGTATACTAAATATTCTAAATCATCTATAATAACAGTTTTAATCCGTAGATTATCTAAATGAAACGAAAATGTCACGACCACGTGTTATATATGTCACAACCACGTACTCAATAAGTCCATGGCCATGACGTTTTTTCCATATCGTGGTTGTGACAATTTGAGACGTGTTCGGTATAACCTAAAAGCTAGCCATGATCTCACAAATCTTAATTAATTATCAGGAACTACACTGTGTGAGGTACATGTTATGTTTCAAACAATAGTGTGACATTGTTACTTACGTTTAAAAGCCAAACACGGCGTTGACGTGTTAAGGTTGTCCCTTTTTACAAGCTTTTATTTAGTTTCACCTGTCCCGTTGTCTGTCGTTCTGTAATCAAATCTTGCAACTTAAATTTGATCCACTTCCCGGTTTCCGATTCAGCTGAAATTTAGAATGCATGTATAAATCGGATGACAATGCAATGTTATTGTGACATAGAGCTGATCTGATGATGGAGCTGGAAGGTGGCCATAGGAACTCCGCAATTAAACGATGCAACCCTATCGAGTTTGAGCTCATTGGATTAGTCTTGACGAGTACTTTGATACTATATGGTAACCAGGGTCTGATGATGGAGCCGGAAGGTGGCCATAGGAACTCTGTAATTAAACGATGCAACCCTATCGAGTTTGAGCTCATTGGATTAGTCTTGACGAGTACTTTGATACTATATGGTAACCAGGGTCTGATGATGGAGCCGGAAAGTGACCATAGGAACTCAGTAATTAAACGATGCAACCCTATCGAGTTTTAGCTCATTGGGTTAGTCTTGACGAGTACTTCGATACTATATGGTAACCAGGGTCTGATGATGGAGCCGGAAGGTGGCCATAGGAACTCCGTAATTAAACGATGCACCCCTATCGAGTTTGAGCTCATTGGATTA